>PVIC010032123.1:0-20891 GCA_004025085.1 Thryonomys swinderianus
TCCTGAGTGCTGGGATTACAAGCATGAGCCACTGTGCCCCCAGCATTGTGATATGTGATGGCAGGAATCAAACTCAGGACCTTGCATTTGCCAAGCAGACACTGGAACAACTGAACTAAATCCCCAGCCCAAGAGTATTTTCAGTAGGCTTTTATTTCCATCCATGAGCCAGGGATTTAGCCCAGGAGACAGAGGCAGGAGGATTGCTGAGTTCGAGGCTTGCCTGGGCTACACAGTGTGCTCAGGGCCAGCCTGAACTACAAAGTGAGACCCTGTCTCAAAAAAAAAAAAAAAAAAAAAAGAACATTGCATTAGAAATCAGAGACAGGGACCAAGCCTTAACTTAGTTCAACTCAGCAAGCTCATTTGTTGTTACTCCTTGAGCTGTTCTTTCCTTCAGTGAGTTTATGTGGAGAGGCCTCTGGTATATGCTGTGGGCCTTGAGGGTGAAGCAGTCGCAAAACAGACATGGCACCTGCTCTCGTGGCACTTCCAGTGCAGAAAGTTGACAGACAGAAGGCAGACCATTAAGGAGCCTGGGTGTGTGTCAGGCACTGTGCTGAGCACTGGTGAGGACAGAAACAAGGTAGCTGACAGCTAACCTCTGGAGTTTGTGATCTGCTGGAAATAGAGCCATCAGACAAGTGTTTCAGGTGCTGTGGGAGCAAATCCGTTTACCCCCTTTAAGCTCAGTTTCCTTGTCTATAAAACATAGATCCTAATAGCTGTTTAGCATATACCTCAGAGTTACTGTAAGACTCAGCAACCAGACAAGCAAGCATTCCATGTCCTAAATATACTCTTCAAAACAAAAGAGGAAAAAATGGTGTGGTGGTGCATGCCTGTAATTCCAGCACTCAGGAGCCTGAGGCAGGAGGATTGCAATGAGTTTGAGGCCAGCCTGGACTACATAGTGAGACATTGCCTGAAAACACACACACATACAAGAAAGAGAGGAAGAGAGAGAGGGGAAGAGAGAAAAAGAGAGAGAGAGGTGTAGACATGATACTCTCATCCCCATTGGGATGTACCTGTTCTCTATGGGACCAGAGGGTTTGAGTCTCAATTCAATGCTTGGTTTTTCTTCAGTATAGAAGAAACACTATATTATCTTTGAACTAGAATTGACCCTGGCAGTCACTGACTATAAGCCCATTGAAGTTGCATTAGCAGGGCCATTGGGTGGCTCACCCACATGGAGATCCTGGAGATGGACCAGGCAGGCTGTCTCACAAGCCTTCCCTTGTTCTTTTCTCCCCAAGCAATGTCCTGCCTTTTGGGACCATGATTTTTTTTCTTTATTTTTTGAGATAGAATTTTATTACGCGGTTCAGGCTGGCCTTAAAGTTGTGGTGATCCTCTTGCCTGAGTCTCCCAAGGTGCTAGGATTCTAGGCATCTGGTACCACAACTGGGATGGAGACTTGGATTTTGTCAACTATGTTTCAGACTCTGCAGAGCTATCTATGGACAGAGGAGAATAATGCAGCATTTTTTTCTCTTGGCAACAGGAACTAAAGGATGTTATTCTCTACCTTTGTGATACCTGCACCACGCTCTGGGCCTTTCTGGATATCTTCCCTTTGGCTTGCCCAACCTTCCAGAAACACGACTTCTGTTACAGGTACAGCAGGAGTTCTGGCTGTTGAAGTTGAGACTCCGGTCCATGTACTCATTCAACAGAAATTTACTAGGTCCTCTGCGTGTGCCAATCCTTCCAGCCTAGGAGTGCTGCAGAGAAGGACACAGATAAGACTCCTGCTTGTGAGGAGCCTGCATTTTAGGAGCTCTGCCCGTTTTGGCTAAGAATGGGCTGGAGTGGAATGTGGCAAGAAGAGAACACTTTTAATTCTGCTTTGTTTCAAAGCTCCTGTCACGGGCAGGCATAGGGAGTGACATAAGAAGTGATCTAGCACAGGGGAGAATACACACAAAAAAACAGTAGGTGCCCCTGCATGGGAAAGAAGTCACCTTTACAGAAGTCTTTAAGGTTGAACAGGTAGCCAGGTTGAACAGCTATTTAGGAGGCTAAGACAGGATAATTGCTGGAGCCAGGGAATTGGAGACCACTCTGGGCAACATAGCAATACCTTGTCAAAAACAAAACAAAACAGGGCCAGAGGGTTAGCTCAGTGGTTCCAGCGCCTGCCTCGCAAGCGCAAAGTCCTGAGTTCGATCCCCAGTAACCACATATAATGCTGGGCGTGGAGACACGCCCACCAATAATCAACACCGCATACCACAATGCCTGTAATCCCAGCACTCGGGAGGCAGAGACAGGAGGATTGCTGAGTTCGCGGTGGCTTGCCTGGGCACCATAGTGAGCTCAGGGCCAGCCTGAACTACAAAGCGAGACCCTGTCTCAAAAGCATAAAAACAAACAAACAACAGCAGCAAAATGTGTGTGTGTGTGTGTGTGTGTATGCACATAGAATCATTTTCAGCTATACTAATAATAGAAGAAAGAAAACAACTATCACTAATTCCTCCCTATCATAATTCTCTCAGGCAGATCCATACCCGGCACAGCACAGCCAACTTGCTCTCACCCCTTCCGCCTCATACTCAGGCCTTCCTAGCTGACATCCAGACTCCCCAGCCCAGAAGCACGGCCCTGTACCATCCGCTCAGAGATCAGCATGTGCCCACTGTCTGACTTTCCCTCACGCTAACACCAGCCACAACTCTCCTCCTCCTCCTCATTCCCTTCCTCATTCTCCTCCCACACACCCCCCTCCTCCTGTAGCATTCTGCCCCAACACATGCTTCCTGGTCATGCTAACTCAGGATTCTTCATTCCCAAAAGCAGATGCACTGCACATAGGGTAGGCAGCCCAGCTATTGAAAATGCAGCTGCCTCTTTCCCATGGAGCAATTCTTCCTCCAAACATCTTAAACTCCCCAAAGCCAGAATTGCAGCCTAAATGCAGGATTTGTAACAAGTGCTCTACAAACACTTGTTTTCCCTCTGGCTGCTTTCTGACACCGCCTACCTTCTTGCGGTACCGTACATAAGAGAGCATAACTAAGCCAAAAGAGGCAGGCCCTCCTAGGCATGGCACCAGGAGACAGAGAAGGCACTTTGGCCCAGGCAGGTTTGGTTGTTGCCAGGATATGTTGCTAAATGGGAGGGTAAATTGGAACAACCTTTATGCAGGGTGATTTGGCAAGGTCTGTGAGAATTAAGATGCACCTACCATCTGTCCCTTCAATTCTACTTCCAGGAATTATTCCTCACATGTACTTGCAAAGGTGCAGAGTGATATGTGCGTCAAGTTATTCTGTGCAGCAGTTTTTGTTTTGTTTTGTTTTGTTTTTTCAGGACTGGGAACTGAACTCAGCGCCTTCAAACAGAGCTATATCTCTAACTCTTCTTTATTTTTTTATTTTGAGACAGTGTCTTACTAAGTTGCTAAATTGCCCAGGGTAAGCTCAAACTTATGATCCTCCTGCCTCAGTATCCCTGAGTGCTGGAACTGAGTTGTGTATCATCACTCTTGGCTTTACAGCATATATTTATAATAGCAAACAACTAAAAAAACAAAACAAAACCTTGAATGTCCATCTGTGGTGTCATATACCCCATATGCACAATGAAGTCTTACCTAGCCATGCCCAAGACTAAGGATGCTTTAAACACTGCCATTGTACAACCATTAAGTGGAAAAGCAAAATGCACACATTATACGTAGTACTCATAATGTGACAGTGTTCAGTTTTTAAAAAGTAAGAAAAAGGCTGGAAGTGTATTATAGTGGAAGAGCCCTTTCCTAGCATGCTCTAGGCCCTGGTTTCAGTCTTTAACGTACAGGGAAGAAAAGGAAGAGAAGGAGTGGAGGAGTATATAGATGTATATATGCTTAATTATGCATGTAATGCATATGCGGGGGGACTAATGTCAGTGGAACAGACCTGGAGGAAGGGAAACTTTTCACTGTGTATTTTATCCTTATTGAGTTTTGAACCAAACGTGGCATTCAATGTTAAAATGTGGCATTCACTGATAAACTATACTATTCATGTAGCATTCACTCATAAAAGGAAGAGGCCTGGGGATTTAGCTCAAGTGTACCACACCTACCTTGTAAGCACAAGGGCCCAAGTTTGATCTCAGGTACAAAAAAAAAAAAATTAAAGGGAAGAAAAAGACATATTTGTACATATTCCATAAATGTGGCAGGAATGAATGGAAAAGGAAAAGCTGTCTGGTGACTATAACTCCGTCCAGAGACCTGTGAGGAACCGAGGTCACCGCATCTGCCATTTGTTCCTGGCCTCCCTGCACAGGGGAACAGGCCGGGCCAGTCGGGGCTCTGTTTGGGTCAAGGGCAGAGTCACTTTCAATCAAAGCATTTCTCTTTCTTGGTCCTCACCCTGCAATGGGTGGGGCTTCATCCCACCTCTACTGTCCCTTGCAGGGAAGCCCACTCTTCTAAAACTTACACTCCCAGATCCACAGAGCTTCCCTGTGCTGAAAGATGTTTAAAACAAGAAATTTCTTAAGATAAATAGGAACACAGGGTATATGATTGTGATTCTAAGAATAGTCTGATCTCTTGTGATTTTCATTTCCTACTTTTCTGTATTTTCCAAATTTCCTAGTGACTTCATGCCCCTTTGTCGTGAGATATGATACCCTTTTTTTCAAAGTGGACAGCTATAGGCCCATCCCAACACTTATATTTTTCTTTTTTCCAAGTACTTTCCTCTGGAGAGAGTGCTGATCAGCACTTGATTCTAACAATCTCTGTTTTGGAAGCTGATTTATCCTAATGGTTTTTACAGTCTGAGAAGACCAAGGAGGGGTCAGAGTACCAGCTGCCATCTCTGGCATGTGTCAGTACTAGATAAATGCTTTGTTGAATGAGTGAGTAAATGACAGAATGGATGGATGGATGGGTAGATAGAGTTGGGTAGGATCCCAGGAGCTCTTGTGAATGGTGGGGAGAAATGACTGGCAAGAGTGCCAACCAGAGGCCACTGAGAATGGGCCAGCCTCTGTCGTTGCCAGGCATTGTGCTTGGCAGACCCTTCACACTGGTCTGGGGAAGCCTGTGCCTATAATCTCTTTTCTTAGTGTCTAAGGAAGATACCAGAGGTACTAAGTGGACAGAGTGGTCCTCTTCCTTCCCCATATTCTCTTTCCTGTCTTTCTTCCAGCAGGATTTCTTTGTGACTCCTTTAGTAGCTTCTGCTGCACACAGCTTGTCCTCCCCACAGCCAGAACTTCATAGTTCCTCCTGATCTGACTTTCACGAGAGACTACAGTTGTCATTTGTTATTATTGGCTCCTTTTCCTGTGGTGCCTCAGGCTACGCTGCACTCCCTGGCTCTCCCCAAACATACTGTGAGCCTTTGCACGCTGTACTTTACCACTCTACCTAGCTGAACGCCCTCCTGCTATTGGAACTTTTCTTTGTCTGGAACATGCCTGTCCCTTCTCCCTGCAGCCCCGTCCAGGGCTTTGATATGTTGCCAGGAACCTGATGCTCCTTCTTTCACCCTTCAAGTAACTGCAATTACTAACACACACACACCCAGCTCTTTTTATATAAGAGTTATAAAAATCATACTAACTGGCTTAATTCATAGAACCAGTGTAGACAGTAGGATATATTTAAATCGTAAGCACATTTAGCCTGTTCTGAACAGAGACATTATGTCGACATTTTCACGTCAGAACAATTTTTAAAGATTCCAATTCACACCAACACTAGAACTCTCTATCTCTTCACTAAAGTAAGAAAGTTTATTTATAAATGAACATTCCTGTACATATAGAAACAGCAGTTGTTGAGCAAGTAAAAATGATAATCTTTTTTCTGTTTCTCAAAGCTGCTTGTTAGAATATCCAGTCTGAATGGGAGACAGTCACTTCCCATGAGACTGCTGGTGGGGTGACAGTGGGTCAGTTTGGGGGAGCTCCAGGACAGCAATAGGAAAAAAATAATTGTGGAAGTAAGAAATGAACCTCTCAGTCCCATCGGGGTAACTTTGGTTTTCTAAGAAAATGTGGTATTTATGAACTAATCTAGCTTTTTACCCATGTGTGCCTCCACAGACTAGCTTCCTTTTATGAAGCAGCAGTTCCGGAAATGGAGTCTACAATTAAGAAGAGGAGGCTTGAAGACAGCAAGTGAGGCGGGGACAGAATGAAGAACGTTGTGTGGGAAAGCGAGACCTGGTTCTAGGGCCCCCTTCCCCGACCGCAGCATTCCCAGTGTCAGACAAAGGAATAGCACCAAGGATGCACAGCTTTTAGGGCTCATCCAGCCTTACTTAGGAGGCTGAGGACTCCAGCACTTTTTTGCCCTTCTTTTTTAATTCCAGAGAGAGCTCTTTGTGGGTTGGGGGGGTGGCAATCAAATCCAGGGCCTTAGGCATGCTGGGCAGGTGCTCTCCCAAGTCTAGCAGGCCTTCACACAGGGCTGCATTCCTAGCTACTCCCCCACTCCCTTTCCTTCTTTTAGGGTCTCACTAAGTCTCTTAAGTTGTCCAGGCTGGGCTTGAATTTACAGTCCCTTGTCCCTCAACCCCTCAGAGTGCTGGGATCACAGGCATGTGTCCTCACACCAACAAGATTTTAAAAGTACTCTGTAAGGAACTGTATGAGGACTACAGGATAAAGATGTCCACAAGTCGAGAGTTCAGTGAACAAGGCAGGTTGGTCTCAGAGTCCTGGTTAGCAACTGAGTCTGAACCCAGGGATCCTAAATACCGACAGCTAATAGGGCTTCCATGCCCCTGCCTTTAAGCATCCTCTTGGCTGTTGCTCTCAGACCCACTGTCCCTGCCCCACTGCAGAACTGAGAAGTGGGCCCTGGAGCCTATTTTTTGTTTGTTTGTTTTTTTGCTTTTGTTTTTTGAGACAGCGTCTCGCTTTGTAGTTCGGGCTGGCTCTGAGCTCACTATGTAGGCTAGGCAAGCCTCGAACTCAGCAATCCTCCTGTCTCTGCCTCCCGAGTGCTGGGATTACAGGCATGAACCACCATGCCCGGCACCATGGTATGTGGTATTGATTGCTGGTGGGCATGAGTCTCCACACCCAGCATTGTATGTGGTTTCCGGGGATCGAACTCAGGACCTTGCACTTTTGAGGCAGGTGCCAGAACCACTGAGCTAACCCTCCGGCCTGCTGGAGCCTGTTTTTTATCTGCTGTTCCCAACAGTGACCTGTGAGACTTTCACAGCCCTGGGGATGAGTGTGCCATGGCGGAGAAGAGCTCTGCTAGTGCCTTTTCGCCTCCTAAATCTATCTTTGTGCTCTGCTTGCAAAGGCTGTTGGCTGACCTGTGGCAGAGGCTCTCCCATTCCAAAAAGAAGCTAATGGAGATTTTTCACATCATCCTGAGCCAAATCTGCCTCCTTCCCATCCTAGAAAGCAGGTGAGTCCCCAAGAGCTGTCCCTCGGCCCAGCAGGAGCACTCCCATCACTCCATCTTGGTCTCCTCCCCTGCCCTGGAACTTGCCAGGCAGAGTTGGGAAAATGCCTGTTTCTTCCACATGGCCAGAGCCATGCAGGGTGGGGGGCAGGTGTGGAAGGGACCTGAGGATCATCCTGCATTATGTGGTCTCATCTCCCTTGGTGTCCTCTTCTAGCTGTGACAGTGTTCAGGGCTTCATCGAGGAGTTCCTTCAGATCTTCAGCTCCTTGCTACAAGAGAAGAGGTGGGTGTAGCTGGGCTGGGACCAGCAGTAGGACAGGCCAGTGGCCTTTCCACCAGCCCCCAAGGGACTTTATGTACTGGAGCCTCTGGCACATGCTCACTACCCCTCCAAGGTCCTGGCAGTTGTGGTTGGGGAACAGACACAGGGAGTGGCCAACAACAGAACAGTGTCCCTGTGGCTCCAGCTCTGTCCCTCCTGTCTGCTATCTGTCCTGCAGGTTCCTCCGTGACTATGATGCCCTCTTCCCTGTGGCCGAAGATATCAGCTTGCTACAACAGGCCTCGTCAGTCTTGTATCCTTCTACCCACAGCCCTCTGACACAGGGCTGGGCCTGACTAGGGCAGGGGTGACCTCCTGGGGCATATGGGCACAAAGAGAGTGTCAGCAGTCCTTAGAATCAGCCAAATTCCAGGCCCTTTTTCTAATCTGGAAAATACAGAAAAGTAGGAAATGAAAATCACAAGAGTTCAGACTGTTGGTGCCTGGAGTAACGGCAGTACAGGCCTGCTTTCTCTAGGTGTTGCCAAAGTGTCTGAGCCGTGTGACCAAGTTGGACCCAGGTCCCTGTCACACATCTCACTGCAGGAGGGGAGAGGGACATGTAAACAGGCAGTAAGGGAACCATCCAGAGGGATTCAGACAGCACCTCACCTAGCAGAGCTCAAGGAAACAGAAGTGCTGTCCCAGCTTAGAACAGAAAGAACAGATGGCCAAGCCAGGAGCTTGGACGAGGACAAGGTCAGAAGATGGATGGAGCTGGCTTATTAGAGGAGCCCAGGACTGTGTCGGACATGGTGCAGGGTGTGGCTGGGGTGGTCCTTACTGGAGGAGGCAGATGGGGAGAAGTTTGAGCTGTGTACTCCCGGTGCTGGGAGGTGTGCACTGCCGTGAGGCAGGAAATAACATAAGCTGCTGTATGCTCCAGAAAAGCTCAGTATAGGGAGGCATTGACCTGGGCCCTCTGGGGGTTCAGGGGGCAGAGAAGAGGCGGCAGAGAGGAGGCCATTGCTAGCGTCTGATTTGGACTGGGAGTGGAATGAGGGCATTGGAGGCGACTTTCAGATTTCTGGCTTGGCAGTGCCTAGGGTGCTAGAGAGGGAGCAGGACTGTGAGCTCTTTTGGTTGCTGGGGTAGGTTGCTTAGTCCTGCCCCGAGTCACCCTGGAAGTTCCCACTCTACAGAAGTCCTTGGCTAGTTGGACGGGAAGCCCAGTGACAGTGGCCCTATCAGGCCCTCCTCGCAGTCCATGTAGAAGAGGAACTGCTGGCTCATCCAGTCACCATCTCCCAAGACACTGACAGGGACCCAAGCCCTCTCTTCCCAGAGCCGCTTCATGTTGAACGACAGGTGCTATGTTGCCAGGACCATGCAGCCATGGTCCGGCCTGCTGCTCTACCAGTCCAGGTTCACACGACTCCCGCTAGCCAGACATTGGGGTGAGACTGAGAAGTCAAGTTGCCACAGAATTGGGAAGGCAGAGGAGGCTGTGGGATCTGAGGACGTGCCCTTGACACAGGCTCACAGAGATGAGACGCGCACTGCCTACATCCTCCAGGCCGTGGACAGTGCATGGGAAGGAGTGGACAGACGGAAAGCCATGGAAACTAAAGACCCATCTGTGGCCAAGGAGCCTAACAGAGATTCTAATGGGGTTGCGGTGACAGCAGAGCCCGCCAGTCAAACACTATCACAACTGGAGAACTCAGAGCAAGAGGAGGTGTGTGTCCACGGGGTTCCTTCCCTGCTTCCCCTACCCCTTCTTTCCCATCAGAGAAGTGGCAGACCTCCTTTCCTTGTTTCTGCAACTATGGGAAAGATTTCTTTTGGAATAGACAACCTCAAACCACTGGTCAGTTTGTGCTGCCTTTAGTTTCTCAGTTGAGACCACACTAAATCAGGTATTAGGACAGATCAAATTGCTTAATCTGTCTAAGACTATTCTTCCTCTGTGAAATGAAGAGGTGAAGCTTTTTGCAAATGAAATCCTTCCTGATTTCAGGAAGGACAATACCTCTGTCCTGTGCAGGTATAAGTGGGGCTGCTTTGGTTGCAGCCCTGAAGCCTCACTACTTTGCCTCCCTGGAAGATCCTCCATAGGACCAACAGGGCTCCACTGAACAAGTATGGAAGCCTTAGATCGAGTGCTTTCCCTCCAGGCTTTTGCAGGACTGGCCAAGTGCAGGTCTCCTGATACTAGGACTCTTCCCTGCATGTTGCAAAGCAGCACGATACAGGCTTGGAGTCCCCACACACGGAGGGCAGGCCTCTCAGGAGTATAGCCTGTTCTACCGCTCACCAGCTGTTCAGCCTTAGTCCCTCATCTGAAAGGTGATAGTTACCGTGTCTACTTCTGTGAGGTCACTGAGTCCCAGGGCCTCTGCCCAGAACTCTGGGCCTGGCTGGCTCTTGATTCCCCATTAAGAAGTACTCTCTTCTTCCGGTGAGACCCCAGATCCTGTGGTTCTCCTAGGGCCTTGGAAAATGACAGCCCATCCCCCACCATCCCACACCCTCTTCCTCATTTGGCTTCTTTCTGAATCATTTGTTATTGTTGTTATGATTATTCTGTGGTTCTGGGGATGGAACTCAGGACCTCATGCATGCTAAGGAAAGAACTATATCACTGAGCTGGAGATTCAGCCCCTTATTATTGTTCTGATTTGCCAATTTTCTTAAAAAGCCTGAGGAATTAAGCCTCATTGGGCAATATAAAAAATGAATCCCCATTGCTGAAAAGAATATAATTAAAGGAAGGCCGGGGGTTTAGCTCAAGTGATACCACACCTACCTTGGAAGCACAAGGGCCTGAGTTCAATCCCCAGTATCACAAAAAAAAAAAAAAAAATTAAGAATAGAATTAAAGGAGAACTCAGCCTCTTGGTTGCTGCTCCTTAGCAATTCCAGTCAACTTGTTAGAGCTGGTAAAGGACCTTATTTTGTAGACCATGCCCCTTTATATTTTTTTCTAGTACTGGGAATCGAGCTCAGGACCTTGTGCTTGCCAGGCAGGTGTGGTACCAGTGAGTTAAATACCCAGCCCCCAGTGAGCATTTATAGAGTATCTCATCTATACCAGTAGTGGGTTATGTGAATCATCCCTTTAAATCATTTGAAACAACCCCATGAGGTAAAGGGTAGTAGGCCCATTTTATGATGAAACAGACTCAGAGGAGACACAGCCTGCCCAAAGTCACACAGCTAGACATAGCAAAGCTTAGAGTCCCCTCTTTCACAGAGAAGGGAATGGAGGCTCAAAGAGACTTGAGTTACTTGGCTAAGGTCTTACAGTCAAGAGAGTCAGGGCAGAAGTCAAAGTAGGTTCCATGAGGACAAGCCCAGTGCTGTTTGAGGCTGTAGCTCAGTCAGCCTTGGGCTCACCCGTGGTCCTTCACTGTGGCTCTCACTGCAGTGCACGGGAGCAGCTGCCGCCACCCCGGGCCCCACCATGCGCGGTGTTGAGTTGGACTCGCTCATCTCCCAAGTGAAGGACCTGCTGCCGGACCTGGGGGAGGGCTTCATCCTTGCCTGCCTGGAGCACTACCACTACGACCCGGAGCAGGTGATCAACAACATCTTGGAGGAGCGGCTGGCACCTGCCCTCAGCCAGCTGGACCGCAGCCTAGACAGGTGGGACCGACTGGTGGGTGGAAGCCAGGATGAGGTCTGCACCTGGGCAGAAGGCCCTCGCTCTGCCTCCCTCTCTTCCCACATAGGCCAGGGCTCGCTTGCTCTCTCCCCGCCATGGCGGTGTACTGTAAACTAATGTCTTCTTCAGGGAAACAAAGCCTGGGGCTCCCAGGATGTCCTCAGTGCACAGCTCCCGGTCTCTGCGGTCCCTCGCGGGAAGACTGACCAGGACGGATATGACAGAGCTTGCACAGCTCTTCAGAGTTCCTAAGTTTTTGACCTGTTCCATCCTTACCACCTTCCCAGTGGAAGGTGGGACATCCAAAGCTTCTCCTGTCCTTTGTACCCACCCTTTCTGAGTCTGGCCCACTGCTGCCTCCTGGGACACCATGAGAGATGCCACAAATGGATGTTTGCTCCGTGAGCAAATGATATTTGCCAAATGAATGAGTGAAGTGATCTCTGTGCCTCTGGACAAGGGTCCTCAGCACTGAGGCACAAGGAGGTTTATGTGAGGCTGGGGGTGTAGCCAAGCATGGGCTTAGCATGTTCAAGGCCTCAGGTCCATCCCCAGTACCAACAAAATCCCAAAAGAGACTGAGCGACTGTGACCCTCTATCTCATAGGGCCAGTGTGAGGATTAAATGAAGGATGGTACTTTTTAAAAACGGAAAGCCAGTGTGCACGGGGGAGCTACATTTGTGTGGCTGCACCTCAGGCAGGACCTTGTCTTCCAACTAAGGGTTTTCAGACTGTGTCCTAGCTGTGGGCATTGAAGTGGGGAGAAGATTCCGATGGTAGAACATGGCACAGGGAGCCAGGTGTGGTGCTGTGTGTCTGCAATCCCAGCACTTGGGATAGTGAATGCACGACGAGCCTGGGCAACTGAGCAAGATCTTATATCCAAGAAAAAAGAAAAAACGGGTGCAGGAGTAGGCATTAGCTGGTGGGGTCACTAAACTGACTTCTGTACCTCCAGACAGGCAAAGCCAAACCCCACGCCCCTGCTGACATCTCGTCACAACATCTTCCAGAATGATGAATTTGATGTGTTCAGCAGGGATTCGGTGGACCTAAGTCGGATACACAAGGGCAGGAGGTGAGTGGAGTGGGCTATGGGGCTCCCCTCGCCCCAGCTCTGAATGAAGTGCAGGACAATGAGAGAAACCAAGGGCCCCGGCTTTACAGAACTGGTACTGGTTCTTCGTTGTCGTTGTGCGCCTCTGGGGAGATGGCCAGATTCCTTAATGATTCTGCTTCAGGCTTTGACTTTGAGTGAAAGTTGTTAGTGAATCCTTCCTGTCAATAGCAAAAGGCCACAGGGGCCTAATCTGTCCCCCTGTGGCCTTATTATAGATTTGATGTGTTGACCTTCAGCTCTGGGGAGTAGAGCTGTACAGTGCTTCCCAGAAGCCACTGTTTGATCTGATTTTCCCTAGGCTATAACAAAATGAGAAAACTAAGTGAATTTTTCCAAAGGTGAACATTTCATCCCGTTCTAAGCTCCTTTTTCGTTTAGTTTTTGTCCTTATTCTGGGACATCAAAAAGTCCATTCATGACTTATTCGTTCCACAAATATTTGCCTGGTACTTAAGCATTCTAGGCCCTGGATTAATTAGGCTCTGGAACTAGAGTGGGGAGTGAAATAGACACGGCCTGTGCCCACCTGGAGTTTGCATTAATTAGCTCATCAAACAAGCAGTGTCACATTGCAGGTAGAACAAGTGCTGGGATGAAGGTATGCAGACTCCTATAGCTTTGTTGGGGCTCCACCCCAGGCAGGAAGGCTCCTCTGAGAAGATGATGTGGGGCCGAGCGCTGACGGTACAAAGGGGCAATTCTACACAGGAGGAAAAGTAAAGCTTTGAGCAGAGTGAACCTCAGCGACGGTGACCCCCGAGGCCATCATAAGTGTGGTGAGGGTCCCATGAATTGCCACGTTCTGGTTTAAAAAGCTTTGGCATGCTGACCCACCAGAGGGACTGCGAGTCGGCAGTAACGGTAGAGAGTGTGACAGCCAAATCGGGACCAGCAAAATAAGACACCGACAACACTGCTGGTCTCTGGAGTTCTGAAAAGGTGTTGATTCGTGGAACCCAGAAACCTGAGAACCTCTGGACAAGCTCATTCTGCTCTGTCCCATGTCCCCAGCCACAGTGTTATGAACGAGGAGGTTCAGAGAGGGAGGAGGCCAGCCCTGTTCTGGTAGGAGCCCTAGTGTGGAGGTGCAACCTTCTTCTCTTCCTTGGCTTGTTAGAAGTGTGGCTGGCCAAGAGTCTGCAGAGCGCGTACAGGACAGCTCTCAGTCCGTCTGGCTGGCTGGGTAGGAAGCACCTGCAGATTGCTTAGTCATGTACATTGCGACATCCCCAAGATCCCAGGCCAGAGCTCTTATTCTCTCTTGGTGGCCGCTACAACAGGCCACATAGCCCTCTGTGCCTCCTTATGTGGGGGAGGGGCACCCACAGGGTCCCCCAGGGTAGTGGAAAGCCAGTTTGCACTCCAACCCAGGGAACCTAATTCAATAGGTCCCACATAGACCCTAGGTGTCTCTGGGTATGGCTTTCTGCCCGACCTTTAACCACGACTTTTCCCAGGGTCATAGTAATGTAAGGACCCATCTCCGCCTGCCCAAGTCATAGATCTTCCACAAGCATTTGTCAAGAGGCTGATCCTAGCTGTCAGGGTCATCAGAAGGGCCGGGGTGTTCCAGGCTACCTGGCAGAACGTGGATGGCCTGTGTTTACTGAACCCGCTGTGCTGGCTTAACCCAGGGGTGGGGATTACAGAGAGGCAAAGCCTCCATTCATGTGTTCATTATTTATTTATTCACTCAGCAAATATTTATTAAGTGATTTAACAAGCACCAGAGACTATGCTAGACACCAGGAAAACAGGGTGAACAGGCGCCCCAGCCTTGCCCTCAAAGGGCAGACACCGTGGGAAACATGGACTATTAAACAAGAAGCAGCAGAGCAAAGGTGCCTGGGCAGGGTGCACTGCAAGTTCAGCGGCACAGGTGTCCTAACCAGAGCAGCGTGGAGAGTCCTGGGGCCCTCCCGCCTCCCAAGAAGCATCCTAGAAATTCAGCCATATAAAGTAGATCATATATGTGTATGTTGTTGAGTCCAGGAAGACACACTGTATGGATTAAGTAGTAAGGAACTGAAGCGGGGGGAACCATGGTGCAGTCGGGGTGGTCCGGGCTGCCTCTTTTCTGTATGGGCCTTGGCTTTGTGAGTAGGCTGGTTCCCTTAAGGGTGCAGGGAGTTTGCAGCTGTTTCAGCTTTGGCTTCTAGAAGTGACAGTGCCAAGAGGAAGCCCAGTTTAGGTGCCCTTGTCTCTCTTAGATACCAGGAAACCAAGCAGATGTTTCCAGATCACCTTCTTATCTAGCATAATTGAGTCACAGGGTAGGACTTGAGGCTCTGATAGGATGAACAGAGGTGCAAAGACTTGAAGGTCTCTGAGTAATGTGGCTGAGGTGGAGGGCATGTTGGATAGATGCCAATCATCTGTGCCACGGACATATTATAAAACCAGTGTAAGAAACTGCCCATAAGATGGGGGGCCCCAACTCCTTTGGACTGCTGTCCCACAGTTCCCTCAAAGATAACAAATGTTCCCCTTCAAAAAAGATTCTGTGGCCAGGTGTGGAGGTGCACACCTGTAAACCCAGTACTTGGAAGACTGAGGCGGAAGGATCACCACGAGTTCAAGGCCAGCTTGAACTCCATAGTGAGACCCTGCCTCAATAAACAAAAAAACAAAAAGAGATTCTCTGGCCAAAAATATGTCTGCCTCTTGGAGAATCACAGAATATGTTAGCACATTAAAGCTTCTGACAAGTCCTACAATAAAAGAAACAGGACTTGCTGTTTTGAGCCCAGAGGTGCTAGGTCTTCTACACATTATCTTATTTCATTCTCACTTCAAGTGGATGCTGACGAAAGAATGGATTTAGTGAGGACAGGAGACTTGCCTGTGGTTACACAGCTTCAGCAGATGGAAAGCAAACCTGAGTCCAGAAATCTGTGGCTCTGCTGTTAGTAACTGTGTGAGCTTAACACGTTGCTCCACCTCTCTGTGTCTCCTGACTCTCACCTGGAAAAGGAAGAGTTATCATCCTGTGGGCCAAACCAGTCTGAGATGGGCTTTGAAGAACAGGGCTGAGGGGCTGAGGAAGGGAAAGGAGACCAGGTTTCAGGGAAGCCTGCCCATTCTTGGTCTTGCTGCCTTTAGTTAGGAGGCTGAGGAAGAATTGTTTCAGTGGCAATTCCTGAAGTTCGGGCCATTAAACCAACTTTTTATCACGTGGTTTTGCTGGGATTTTTCTTTTCCTTCCTTGCTTCAAATAAGGTCATGGGGACAAAGATGTACCTCCCTCTGCTGTCTCTGTGTTTTCACCTGTGGACCAGCAGGACTAGCGGAGGTTGTTTAACTTCTCTGGCTGGCCTGCCAGGGAGCTGCACCCCTGAGCCCCCAACATAAAAGAGCTATCCCACCGCCCAAACCAGGGACAGGATGGACCAGGTGCTGCAAAAGGATGGTGACCTTACTTTCATCCTCTGTCCCGGGCCCAGCCAGATCCTGACACCTAGTCGGCACTCCACAGACCTGGCTGAATGCAGGCTGTGTTCCTACCAGTGGCACCAACCACCTGGACAAGGCTAGACCCCTTCTACTTACTTTCCATCTCTTTTTTTTTTTTTTAATCAGGGTCTCGCTTTGTAGTTCAGGCTGGCCCTGAGCTCACTATGTAGCCCAGGCAAGCCTCGAAATCACAGCAATCCCTTTTCCTCTGCCTCCCGAGTGCTGGGATTGCAGGCATGAGCCACCATGCCTGGCATTGTGCTTTGTGGTACTGATTGCTGGAGGGTGTGAGCCACCACACCCAGTATTGTGATATGTGGTTACCCAGGATTGAACTCAGGACCTTGTGATTGCTAGGCAGGTGTCGGAACCACTGAGCTAAATGTCCAGGCTTCCATCTCTTGTCTAATTTGGTAAAGAGACCCAGGTACCATCACAACCCTCTCTACTTTGTGGCTGTGATAGATTTCTGTGGACTAAGGTGTCTCCCCAAATATCGGCCCTTTCCTCCTAATCTAATCAATGTCCCTCCTGTCACAGAGCGCCACTACTCTTCTCCAGATGCCTGCTGAACTGTGCAGACAGAATTCATTTCTTCTGTCTCTGTTTCCAAGGCCAGCACATTGCCATTCAACAGGACCTGCAATGCTATGTGCCAGTGTGTCACTGCTCTGCACTGAGTTCATAATAGCAGATCCGTATCTAACTCCTCTTTGAATCTCAGCCTTAGAACCCTGCATGGTAAATATTAGGCCCTGAGTATGGCAGCACATGCACACTGGGAGGGGCTGAGGCAGAAAGATCTCAAATTTGAGCATTTTAGGGCCTTAGCAAGACTAAATCTCAAGGACTGGGAATTTAGCTCAGAAGTTCTGGCCTGTCTGCTTTGCAAGCACAAGGTACAAAGTTCGATCAGTAACCACATACACCCCCATAATCCCAGCAATCAGTACTGTATACTACAGTGTTGGGCATGGTGGCTCACGCCTGTAATCCCAGCACTCACTCAGGAGGCAGAGGCAGGAGAGTTGCTGTGAGTTCAAGGCTAGCCTTGGCTACATAGTAAACTCAGGGCCAGCCTGAACTACAAAGTGAGGCCCTGTCTCAAAAAAAAAAAAAAAAAAAAGACTAAATCTCAAAAAAGAAGTGGGGAAGTGGAGGGAGGCTGGGAATATAACTCAGTGCAAAGGCCTTGAATTCAGTCCCCAGCACCACAAAATATGCTTGCAGGAGTGCAAAGCCTTGACTGCATGCTGAGGACTGCAATCCTGACCTAGTGCAGCCTCTCAAGCAGACAGCCAGACAGACTCAGATGCCTGCCCCACCCTGTGACAAAAGCCAGTTAATAGAAGATTTTTATGGAAGCTGCGAATAGTCTGTGTGTCCCCCCCCACCCACTTCCCCTTGATAACATTCCAGAGCCCCGATTTCACAGCTAAGCTGGATTTTCTTGCCTGGCATCTCATATTGATTTTCCCCTGCAGCGTTAGAAACTGCATTCCACAAGCTTGTGTGCGTAGCTGACAAGCCAAGTTTTTGTACAGGTTGGCAATGGCACAGTCAGGATACCTGCCTGAGTCCCTGCCAGGGCTATGCTGTAGGTCACAGTGACCCCAGAGGTGTCCCCTTCCCTGCACTGCACTCAAGTTTCCTCACCTGAGCTGTGATGGGAGTTGCACTCCCAGAATTTTTCTTTCAGTGAATTCTTATGTGGAAGTGGGACTGCAGGTGAGAGTCCAGTAGCTAGAAAGTTACTGGGGTTAAAGGGGTGAACAGAAGAGGCCAGGACTCCCCCATGCTCCACACCCCAGAAAAACAAAAACGAAACAAAATGGAAAACCAAAGATTGAGATGATTCCAAACCTCTCAAGGTAATCATTGTCATTTACTGAGTGCCAGGCCTTCTGTGCATTTCTGTCTGAAACTAAGAGCCCACAGAAACAGAAGTGGGTGGCTTTGCTTTCAGGATCATTTGGTTTTCTATAGCTTTCCTTTCTCCTGCACAATAGAATTCTTTCCATTAACACAAATAGATCAGCACTGTTCTTGAGAACTACACACAGTAGTGTGCAGCATAGACACAGCATGGTTCATGTGGTCATTTCACTCTTGAGGACGTCAGTCGCTTTCCATTTTTCATTGTCACCAACAATACCGAAAAGAAAACCTTGGCCAGACATCTCTGTGCGCATGCGGAGGGAGAGACTCTAGGGTTAGTGCCCTGCAGGGGAATTTCCTGGTCAAGAGAGAGTGTTACTTTAAGAAGTGCAGTAGCAGTGGAAAGAGCCCCTCTGCCCAGCCCTCACTGGGGATGGATATCCCTTGCCCTAGCATGGGCCAGTGCCAGGGCGCCTTAAAGTAAGCCTGGTGTCTGGGGATCCTCTGCGCCCCGCCCCACGGTTGGGCAGGCCTGATGGTTTCCCTCCCCTCTCTCTGCTGTCCCCAGGAAGGAGGGAAGCACGCGGAGCCTGTTGAATGATAAGTGCGCAGTGGTGGCCCAGCGGCAGCGCTATGAGCAGTACAGTGTGGTGGTGGAGGAGGTAGGACGACCAAGCGGGGCCTCTGCTGGGCACGGGGAACCTGACTGGTCCCTGGGTCCCTCTGACTCGTGCTTCCGCAATTGCAGGTGCCCCTGCAGCCCGGGGACCACGGGGAAAACTACGAGGATGAGTATGACGACACGTATGATGGCAACCAGGTGGGCGCCAACGATGCAGACTCGCACGATGAGCTCCTCAGCCGCAGGTGCGACTCCAAGAACACAGCGACTCTTGGGCCTGGGGGCTCCATCACCCACTGCGTACAGAGGAGAAGCCAGGCTTGACCACATGAGGCAGGCCAGGACCAGGGCCTACGCGGGCCTCCTGCCTCCTGGCCCAGTGCTCCTCCACCCCAGTCCGTCCTGAGTATGGCAGCATTTATTTGGACTCATGAAATAGTTTTTGCGTTTTTCTTTTTCTTCCTCCTCCTCCTCCTCCTTCTCTTCCTTCTCCTCTTATTCCTCTTCTTTTCTTTCTCCTCTTTCACTTTTCATTTCTTTGAGACAAGGTCTTGCTATGTGCTTGGTAATTTAAGCTGGCCTTCAGCCCAGGCTGGCCTCAAACTTTCAACCATCTTCCTGCCTCAGCCTCCCAGGTGCTGGGATTAGAGGCACACATCACCATTTCAGCCTACATTTTTTATTATGTGCAGAACATTTTTCCCAGGGGAACAGAGTGAAGCAGAACTGCCCAGACTAGGGGGAAACCTGAAGAGCCCCAGCTTAGCCTCTTCCTTATGTTCCTTGCCATCAATCAGTCCCTGACCCCTGAAAAGAATCCAGAGGCTGGAACAAAGCTGGCTTTGAAAAGCCCCGTGGTGTTCCCAGCCTCCTGAGCCTGCTCCTCTCCCTGCGGCCTCCTCTACACCGGATTCCCTGTCCCTGAGGCTGTCCCTTCAGCTTTCAACTAGTCTTTGATCTCACTTTCTCTCCAAACCTACAGGCCCTTCACCATCCCTCAGGTGCTGAGAACCAAAGTGCCCGGAGAAGGGCAGGAGGAAGAAGACGAAGAGGAGGAGGAGCCTGAATACCAGGGCCCCAAGGTACCTCCTAGGCAGGCGGCAGAGATGGGGGTGGCAGATGAAGAGGAGCATACTGTCCCAAAGCTTTGATCCACCCTCCCTCCCTGCATCTGGCCCTGAGGCGGCTCCAACACCACTGCTGGGAAAGGGAGGTCCCTTGGAGCTCAGGCTGTCTGCAAGGATTGCTATTGGCTTATCACGGTTTCCTGGTGAGGGCCCAGCAGACAGATTAGAGGCCCAGCCTTTGAGTTGCCTGGTTCATTAGGCCCAGGAGCCTGGGGCTGTGAGGGCTGCTGTCAGCTGTGCCAGGCTGACAATTCTTAAAGTCAAAGAGAAGTTAAGAGTCCAGGAGCCTTAGAGGTCATCTATAACCTGTAGGTTTGAAAATTGTTTTTTAGCAGCTAAACTTTTTATTCAACTGAAATATTAATTAGAATCTCAACATGAAACAGATCAAAGCAGTATTACTCAGGTCAGTGGGCTGGCAGCCTGGAACCCTGGAGCCCTGGTGTCCTCCCACCAGGTGAACAGATCTGCTGTTTCCAGGGCCAGGTCACTAGAGGGACTGAGGGGGCCACTCGTGGGGACTGCAGTGAATGGTGGGAGGATCCCGGAAATTCACAGATTTACCTTCCTTCCAGCCCAGGGAGCAGCCTGAATTTTTATATAAAATCTGCCTGTTTTCACATGCTACTGATCTTGTTTTGCTTTTTTTTTCTTTTAACCACTAGTTACCAAAGCCTGCTTATGACCCTCAGGTCGTCATTTCCCCTGCACTGGTCCAGGCTTCTTGCTGTTCTGGCATAGAAAGAGCTGTTCTGTCCTCAAGAGCAAGCACTCCCACTGTACCCTGGCCTGGCCTCCCCCTCCCAGGACAAGCCAGCGGCAGGAAGTAGGGTTCACTTGGCTTTGTGTGGCTTCTCCTAGAGGTCATCCTGCCCTCCTCTCCCTTGCTCCCGTTTGTCATTGTCACACTCAAGCCATGGTCCGTTCGCCCCCACAGCCTGTCAGAGAAGCCAAATCCTAATGGGAGGCTCAGACTCCAGCAGGCCAGCTACATATCTGGGCGCCCCCTGGCCCGCACCTGGCACAGGTGCATCACCAAGATTGATTCACGCATGGTCTCACCTCAGCTGAGAAAAATGAGGCAGCGTGTATAACTTTGTCTCTTCTTCCCTCCACAGCCTGACCATTTTGTGCAGGACCCTGCAGTACTGAGGGAGAGGGCAGAAGCCAGGCGCCTGGCCTTTCTTTCCAGGAAGGGGTAAGTTCAAGGGCTAACTCTGGTGAGAGGAAGCCTGCCTGGGGAAGGCCCACCTGACCATCCAAGGAACCCACACATGAACCCTAATTGTTTCTTATGTACTAATGTAGCTTTCACAACCACTCTGGGAAGTATTACTATTACCATTATCCTTATTTTACAGATGAGGAAACCAAAC
>PVIC010032124.1:0-20875 GCA_004025085.1 Thryonomys swinderianus
CAAATGGAGACACCTGGAGGATATACTAATAAGTGAAATCAATAGATCACAGATAGACAATTCCCGGATCTTCTCTTTGGCATGAACACCTGTAGATGCAAATGAGTTCTAGAAAGTAGGACAGCTTTTATAGAGTGGAATATTTCTATAGGAAACTTGGTGTGGGAATGTGATGAGGGGAAGGAATAAATGTGATACAAAAAGAAAATAAAAGAGCATGTATAAAGGGGGGGTGGGTAGGGATATGGGTAAAAATGAGAATTAACTTGTGGCATATACTGGTACAAATTTCCCAATGTTATATGTGATTTTGAGATGTATATAAATTGTACCAATAAAGAATTCAATTTTTAAAAAAAGAATAAAATTTCAAAAGTACTGGAGATGCAGTTCAGTGGTATTCAGTTTGCATAAGGCCCTAGGCTCAATACACACTACTAGAAAAATAAATTCTGTTGTGTTCTCTCGTGTTCATCAAAAACCATGTGCCATGGTTTATATCTAGATATTTCTCTAAAGCTTTATGCACAGTAAAATTAATAAGGAATTGATGTACATCTTATACCAGAAATCTGACATCAATTATTTTGCTGGTTTGATTAGATCCATCATATTCTCTCATTCTCTCTGTCACTCTCTGTCTCTTTCTCCTCTTCTCTCTTTCTCTATTCCTCTTGTCCTCCCTCCCTTCTCTCTCTCTTCCATAGCTCCAGTTGATGCTAAGAGACAGTGAAAAATCCCTTTTGAGCAGTGCACTTACAAGTCTTTAAGTGAGGCAACCATCTACTCTTCCTGTCACACACACATATAAATGTTCCCATTTGTACTCTAGCCATTGCAGCATTTTTTGCTCTAGCATAGATTAAGGTATTCATTATTCTTATAAGGCTATGAACCTATTAAGGGTAACAACTCTCTATCTCTAGTATCCAGCATGGAATTTAACAAATAGCAAATAACAAAGAACATTTGTTGAATGGGAGAATGGATAAATGCATGGACAGAGAGGTAGGTGAGTAGACAGAGGTCTGATCGAGGTACCATGGGGCTATAGTTCCATGGCTAAATTAGCAAAAAAACAAAAGATCTTAGGTGTTTGTGCTCCTACTATTTGTTCCAGGAAATTCTTGACAAGGAAAATAAGAGTACAAATTCTTGATGCACAAATGCTAAAGAACTATGACTTGGTCCTAATCAAATTTCCCGTATCCGAATTCCACCTACTTTCAACTAGACCACTAAACCTTCAAAATTTCTACCCTTCCTTCCTTTCTACCCTTTCTTCCAAGGCCCTAGTCATTGTCAAGAGTGTTCACCCTATTTCAGTAACCAGTAAACTCAGCTTTGCTTGATAAAGGGGGCTATTCTAGGTATTTCTAGAAGATATTGAATGTCAAACCTACATACTTTTTTATGTTACAGTGTGTTTAATGTCAGTTATGACATCAAATATCTCTAGAGGTAAACTAAGTCCAGTAATACTCGCCATGTCTTATAAAGTCCTAGGGAGAATGGAGTGTCCTATAAAGATTTCTATAGCACTTTCTTTCCAAGGACCTCACAGACGTTTATTTCTGACAAGTAGAAATATATACATGATTAATAGTGTCACTTCTGAAAGTAGCAGAGAAAAGGACTTCATAGCTTCAAGTGCTAAGCTGTCAAAGTCAGCATTAGCCAAATGTTATGACTTTATCATATCACTGCATAAGAGCAATACTATGGAAAGACTTCAGCGAAAATTAAGACTGTTAAACTTGCTGCTGGTTTTCTAATTAAGCATATAAAAATGCCTCCCAACTGCTGATTCCTTTCTTTGACTTCATTAGAAAATCACACACGGATGAATTCATAATTACTCTTAAATTACAAACATTTGTTTATTAATGTTACCAAGCTAAGAAGTAGCACTACTATCTTGACATGTCAATTTCAAAATACTTTGAAGCAAACTGTTACTCTGGGTTAATTATGTTTAATTTTTCACATTCTGGATTGTAAATGATACTAATACTTATAGAAGCTTGAAACATTCCATCCTTATGCTGCATTGGAAGGAAAAAGTATCTACCTACTGTTTTCATACTTAAGTGGGCAGAATAAGAAATGAAACAATTAGTCTTTTTGGAAATATCACACACTCAGGTGCATTTTACTCCAATAAAATCTGATTACAGAATACATCTGTGTTAGAATTTCTTCCCAAGAAAGAAGCTCTGGTGTTGGTCTTGAAAGTGTTGTATTACCAATTTGTGTTGCCTGAGTGTTAAAGATATGAAAAAGTGGATTAAAGACAATAAGCTAAGTCTTTAAAGAAAGACCCTATTAAATTTTTGTTCATCTGTGTATATTGGACATGTATAATTTTAAAGACACAATTTGACATTCTTAATTTACCAAACTATATAGAAAAATGAGAGAAATCTAAGGTCTTCTATGAGCTTAAAATAATTGCTTTGGTCTCCTCAGGTTTTCAAAAAACTAGACTTGTAATCATGAAATTGGGTCCTTCAGGGAACAATTCTGTAGCCTGCAGGATTTTTCTACCTTGTACCAAATTGACTAAAGTATCCAATATGAATTATAAAATGTGAATTGAAGAAAGAGATAATATGATTATTAAGGCCCCGGTGCAATGAGTCTGTGCTGTACATAGAACAATGCATTTGAGCAGAGATTTCAAAGTATCCTAGCAACATAATAAGGTCTTCACAGGTAACAAAGAACAGACAGTGGTTAAAGCAAATAATCATATTCTATTCTTGATTAGGCTACTAGTTTGTTACCCTAGAAAATCACTATTCTGCCTTTATGATTCTAGGGCTGTTTTCATAAAATTAAAGCAAGTGGTATTGGCTGTTTAGAAAGACAAACAATAATATGGACTAAGTTGAGTGATATTAGGTTAACTCAAATTTATGTTCCAAATGCTCAAATTAAAAAAGAAATGGGTAAATGTCAAAGGAAGCTCACACTTCCCCTTAACCATCAACACATGACTTTCACAAATTTTACTATGAAGTATTCCCAAAACCCAGCCAACAAGAGCAATAGTATCACCTCTCTCCATTTCTACTTCCGGCTCCCTACTCCCTACCACTCCCTTGACAGTGGGATAATTTCAAAAGAAAATTAGAAACAAAGAAGGACTCTGGGGCCACATTTGCCTCCCTCCTAGCTCCTGTACCTGAGATGTGTGTCCTACCCTTAGTTCCAGTCATAGAAAAGGTAAGCTAGACCCTGAGGTCTCCTACCACTGACCCTAAGGTCTGCCCAGCACTCAGGATCCATTCCTGGACATGACCTAAAATTACACTGTCAGAGCGCAGCCACTGAAATCGTTTATCTTTATTAAGGGAATGTTACTGTTTTCAAGCAAAAACATCTCTGTCCTCCTCCAGATTTGTTTTCCACTGGCCAAGAATCCAAGCCAAATATTGCAAGGAGCCCAAGCCCACCCCATTGTTAAGAACCACACATGCATCTTACCAGCAGTGTCTCTTTGGTGGCCATTCTCAGCTTTGCATAAAAGGAAAATCCATCCTTGAGAAAAGCAAAACACACATTTACAAATTAGTGCCCTTGCAGTTAATACATTGTTGCTAGGATTTAATGCTCTTATTATCTTTCATTATTTACAGCCAATGTATTAATATACCATGAAATGTCTCTTCTGAAAGGATTTTAATCTTCTTACTTAGCTTGTTCTAAACTTGACCACTTTGTGATAATGAACCTCCTTCCCCTAACTAGCTGTTCACGGGGAGCTCACACTCCCTTCCAAGAAAATCATTAGTAAAGTGAAGTGTCCAAATGGTCCCCATGGGGGGCTGGGATACCAGCAGGCTCAGGACTCACACTTTCATCAGTTCATAACCACGAGTTTGGATTATGAGTAGCAGCAACTTCTAACCAGTGCTATAAAACTTGCCAAACAAATAAGTACATGCCCCAAGCAGGATTCCTTCAACCTTGGCTCGGACCACAACAGTAAGCACTAGCAATGTATTTATTCAGCTCTCATGGAAAGAAACCATCAATCACCATTAAAGGCATTGGAGATTAAAGAATACATAAACCACAGTCACATGTTTCCAAGGTTCACAGGCAAGCAATGGAAACACTGCAGGAAAGTTATTTCTAATCTAAAACATAATATTAAAAGTTCCATGCACATGCAAATATCAGAAAGCATTACAAGATTAACTGACACATAAGTAGATTCAGCAGCTCAGAACAATAAGAAGGCATGGTGAACAGGCTTCACAATTTTAGAGATGCTTAAGCAGAGTCTGGATGGAAGGGGGGGGGTGTTGCACAATTCAGAGAGAGCAGAGTATTCTCACTTATCATGAGCCACTCATTCCTGAGTACAGATTATGTGAGCTGGCAACTCGGGCATTATTTACACCAATTTATTTAGACTTCAAAATGTGCAACTCATAGGTTCTGTCTATTGATTTTTTTTCTCTTCAAAAGAAAATAGGTACTGAGAATTTACAGAGATTTTAGTGGAAGAATCATAATTCAGACACACTCTATCCTCCCGCTCTGGATGGAGGAAACTAAGAAACTGAAGATTACACCTTTTCTGACTACTGGAATAAAAGATGCTCACCACTGTCCCTAGATGTAGTTTATTGTTTTGTTTTGGTTTAGTTTGGGGAAGATTTATTAGGGTTTTTGTTTTGTTTTGCTTGTTTTGAGACAGGGTCTCGCTTTGTAGTTCAGGCTGGCCCTGAGCTCACTATGTAGCCCAGGCAAGCCTCCAACTCCTGGCAGTCCTTCTGCCTCTGCCTTCTGAGTACTAGGGTTACTGGTACAAGCCACCAAACCCAGTTTACATAAAGGGGCACAAGAATGAACTTTGTGAGTTTTTTGTTTTGGTTTTGTTGTGTTTTGTTTAATTGGGGGGGTACTGGGGATTAAATTTGAGATCGTGTGCTTGCAAGGCAGGCACTGGAACCACCTAGCTAAATCCCCAGCCCATTTATTTTTTTATTAATGTATGTTTTCAGCACATAATGATTACATTCTTCGTGAGGAGTTGGTAAGTGCACATAGAACATCTTGTTTTTTCATCCCCTTCCCCCTCCCCTCTTCTATCCCTCTCACCATCCCTTGTTTGTCCTTCCTTTTTGCAAAAAGGAAAGGATACCTGCCTCCTCTTATCTATCTTTTACTTTTCTCTTTATTTATATTTGTATTTCTCATTTAAGCTTACATATATGATTTATTTCATTGACCATCATGGTCTCCAAAACGGACTCTGACACACCCTGGGCACCATGCCAGTGTAGAGTCCTTGACTCACTCAGAAAGTATATTTAGGCTATGAAATCTAAATCTATTAGAGAAGAAGAAACTGGAAATAGGAAGATAAGAAACAACCAACAAACAAAAATGGTTGTACTAGCTCAGGAACAGTGGAAACAGAAAAGATATAGACGTGAGAAAAACAACAGAAGAAGAAAATCAGCAACATATGGCAACTGGCAGTGACGATTCACCTCTGCCTTTGCTTTTCTCCCAGGACACACAGGTGAACATTTCCCAGGCACCTTTGCAGCCACCCTGGTCAAGTTGCTTGAGTTCCAGTTATAGGAGCATAAGACTAAGTAAGAACCAAGGAATCACTTGTAGGTCTGACCCGAGACCCTCACACACCTCTCCTTTTCCCATAGCAATCGTAGAATCTGAGAGATGGGAGAACCACAGAATGAAAGAAGCTCCTCATTCAAGGGAGAGCTGCTCATTGACCCGGAACAACTGCTCAGGACCTCACATAATTTAGAAGGGTACTGCTCTCATGAGCCATTATTCATGTTCTTATTTATTTTTGTATCAACTAGCCCTGTCTTATCGAACAGCAATAGAGCAGATAGAGAGATGAGAACAGTTTTAATCATCTATACCTCAATGTGGGGAATGATCGTTTTTTAGTAAAGAACTGGTATAGAATAAATAAATGAAAGAATTAATTAATTAACAATTTTCACTTAACATGTCTCAAAGAGGAGACAAGAACCAAACTGAAAAATCCACCATGTAGTTCTCAGAAGAGGGTAGAGAGAAGATATGGCAAAGTTGGATGTAAATACCTGGGAGTTGCTGCAAAACATGGCAGCTAACACCATAGATGCTTCTGAGCTCCCAAAGGTGGGCAGAGGAGAAGAGGCAATGATGGAGAGCATCTCAAGGCGGAAGGGGGACAGGGAAAACCCACTTAATTTCACGAGGGCCACATGTCAAGGGTTTTCAGAACAGGTGCCCGTGTGCTTGGAATGCAGTGCGAGTGGCAGCAGAGTTCACACAGCAAAAGTAAGATGCTGTTTCTGAGGACTGAACTGCAAGAAAGAAGACTTAGAATCTGCGGCCACCACACCCTATTTCTTTCACACAATACAGAGGCTTTCTTTAATACATGAACAAAAGTGCAGGTTGTTTTGTTTTGCTTTGAGACCGGGTCCTGTAACACAGTCCAGGTTTATTTAACTTTCTAGGTAGCCCAGGCTGTCCCCAAACTTGCGATTTTCCTGCCTTAGCTTTCCGAAGACTGGAATAAAAGATGTGCACCACTGTGCCCAGATGTTTATTGTTTATTGTTTTGGTTTGGTTTGGTTTGGTTTGAATTGGTTTGGGGGAGTTGTTTCATTTTTGTTTGTTTGTTTAAGACAGGGTCTCACTTTATAGTTCAGGCTGGCCCTGAGCTCACTATGTAGCCCAGGCAAGCCTCCAACTCCTGGCAATCCTCCTGTAGAGTATAGACATGAGCCACCACACCCTGCTGTAGTTTATTGTTTTAAAGTATTTTATTTATCATATGGTTTAGATCAAGTTTGCTTTACAAACATAAGGCTCCTATCATCTATTGGGCAAAGTGCTTCTAAGACATTAGATACCATTCTCTACCACTAATCTCAAAAAAGTTCTCTGGCTTCAATTCCATTTTACAGGTAAATACACAAAGGCCATTTGATAATTTACGGTGCATCTTTAACAGCAGTTTTGCTCCATTTTTCATCGCGCCTACTGTGCGTGCTTGGAACTGAGAGTTTTCTCCAGTTCAGAGCTTGCTGCTCTAGTATAATTCCAGGTACAGAGGGAGCAGGGTTGAAGGTTCCTTCCACGCAGACCGTCCATGCACCATGAACAGATCCCCTAGGGGAGCACCCAGGTCATACATGTTCCATGCAAGTGCAGGAACTGCTTAACCCAGGTCACTTCAAAATTATTCCCGCCACAGCAGGGAAAAGTAATATCTTTCCTTCAGCTCTCATAAGGCTCATGGCTGGGACCCCCTATACCAAAAAAAAAATGTTTACCAAAAAGAAAAAGTAACAAATTTATGTAATAAAAATTCTACATGACACCAGAGCCTTTAGACATAAAGACCCAAAGAAAGGCAGGAAACTGTATTTCTCCAGCCATGGATAGATCTGTGAGTGGAGGCCTGGGTGTGTAATCCAATGGTGACCATGGGGGCAGCTCAGACGGTCTCCTCATCGGATCCTTCCTGCCCTCTTGCGGCCCCCTTTGGAGCCTGCTGTTGGGGAAGACAGGGCAGAGAAGTCTTTCAGGACTCACTTCACGAAAGGGAGGTGGAAGACACCAGAGGGTGACCTACCTGCCCTCTCGCTTTCTCTGCTCACTTCACGAACTTGAACTTGTCGGTGTGCCCTGGGCGTGCCCTGCCCCCTCCCCGACACTCACCACTCCCAAAGCTGTGCATCCAGACAGTTCCCAAGTCTTCGCTCTAAGATGCAAAGCTGGAGTGCTGGAGCTCAGGACTCAGGCAGATCCTCCCAGACTCTTCAGCATCTGGGTTTTCTCTGTCTTCTGCAAATCTTCATCTCACCTATCAAAGATCAAGAACTCAGTGCAACACTGGTCCCCACACTGCCCCTTTCTGGTCGTGTGACCTTGAATATGGGATTTAATCTCTCTATACTGACATCTTTCTCTGTACTGAATGATCTCAGTTGTTGCTACTGAGCAGTTTCTGTAGTCTCCAACACATCTTAAGATGCCTGATACTCCCCCAAAAAATATTCTTGGAACTTCTCTGTGCAGTTGAAATAACTATATAGAGCACCTCCCAAAATTTTTTGGCCTAGAATATACCTCAGCTGACATTTTAAAAAGTTGAGTTGGATGTTGTAATCCCAGTTAGTTAGGAGGCTGAGGCAGGAGAATCACAAGTTTGAGCACAGCCAGGGAAATGTAACAAAACTGTCCAATAAAAATTTTAAAATAAGTCAAGCATAGTGCCATATACCCATTGTCCAGCACTGTGGGAGGCTGAGCCAGCAGGATCATAAATTCAAATCCCATCTGAGTACTTTAAGGAAACTTTGTCTTCAAAGAATAAAATTAAATGAGGGAGTATCCCTGGGTTCAATTACCAGCACCACAAAGTAAATCGATTAATCATACAAACATACAAGTAAAACTGGCACGCATGGGCCAGAGTAGAGCTCTCACCACGTGTGTGTGAAGGCTCTAGGTTTAATCCCCAGTGCCACCAGAGAGACCGACAGACAGAGAGAAGCTCTGCCCCATCTGGACAAAGTTTGTGTTGCATATGCTGAGCCAAGAAAAAAAAAAAAAAAAAAACAGTCCAAAGCAGTTACGGATTTATCTACTTTTGACAAATCATTTGCCCTGCGCCATTCACAGCAGCACCTAAACCCGGCCAGTCTGCAGGCTGCCCGTGTTCACTGAGGCTGCCGAGGACACTGACGTCTCCGGGATCTGCCGGGATCTGCCGCCGCCTGTCCTGACCCAGGCCCTTCTGACGGCACTCAGCCCGGAGACGGAGCCTCACCGGCCAGAGGCCTTTAACAACCTGAATAATCATTCGCTTGAGAAAATGTATTTTCCTGGCGCCAGGCCGCCGTCACCGTGTGAGTCGCGCCAGGCGGACGCGCCGAATTACGAGCACGAGGCTTCTTCGACTCACCTTCGTAAAACAACTGTGCTCTGATAAAGAGCTTAGAAAGCAACCGCTTAAAGGGCAGAACTCATGTTTTGCTGTTCGCTGGTTTTCCTCCTGGAAAAGCCTCATTAAGCACCAGGAGCTGAGCCGTAATGTAAAAAACAAAAAACAAAAAAACCCCGAGTAGGGAAGGCGATTCTGCCTCCCCGAATCCAAGGGCTCTGATGAGATTGCGCACAAATCGCTGGGTCTCTTCTCCCAGCCGAGCAGCTGGTATTGCTGCTTCGATGTGACTTGCGAGGCGAACAATGGAACAGACACAGGATCAGAAGCAGGCGCTGGCGCGGACCTGGAAGCGCTGTGTGCGTGCTGGGGTCCGCCGGCTCCACGCGGGCGTACCAGTTCCTCCCGCGTGCTGCTGCCCGTCACACGGGACATGGGGAAAAAGGCATCAGCTGTCACAGAAACAGCAGCAGTTTGTGCCACTGTCACGCAAGCAGAGAGGAGAGGCTCCTTGCTGCTGTTTGCCCGTTGTCCGCGGCCCAGACTGAGCCAGCCGGCTCAAAGGGAGCCCCACAGCTTCTGCCGAGCAGGCAGCTCTACACCTCTCCAGGGCGGTGTCTCATACTCGCCCGGAATTGAGATTTAATTAAAACGCAACTCTAGATGCGGAAGAACTCTGAAGAAAGGCGCCCCCAAGTCCCCCTGTCTGAGATCTAATGAGGCGACTGCGACCTCTGGACACCAGGGTTGCCCTCAGCGAGTGCGGGGCGCACGTGTGGCCCTCAGCCTGATGGGATCCGATCTCATCAGAAGACGCTGCAATCACCTCGGAGAAGGTATAATTAAACTGGTGATTAAGGTGAGCATGGGGAGAGGAAGCTGCCTGGGTGAGGCTGAGCTTCCGGGGGCCGCACTGACCAAGTGTGGAGAGCAAGGCCCTTCAGCATTGCTGTGCGGTACTTCTGACATAAATCAGCACGTCCCAAGCTTCCCCGAAGGGTTCTCGGTGACACGCAGCCCCTGGAGTCTCATCCGGTTCAGCAAGGGTCTGCCTGAGACAGGGGCACAGCGGCCTTGAGTGTATTACGTTCATGTCCCAAGTCTAGGCTCCCTGGACTCATAGACAAGAAGAGATTTGTCAGCAGAACCAGCCAGGAGTCTCTCACTCCCTCACTCATTAGTCCCGAGGTCCAGAGAACTGGGGGTGACAGATACAGACCAGGGAGCCAGGACCAGACACTTGAGCTCTGCGGGTGAAGCGGCACCAGCTGGGCAGTGGCCCTGTCCCCAAACCGGAAATCAAATCCAAATGAAAGGCCAAAGAAACCAAGGAGGAGCAGGTTGGTGATTATGTGAGAGCCGGGGTAGGAGGCAGGAGGAGCACAAGGGCAGGACTTGTAAACTCGCTCCTTGATCCTGGCTGGGGCCCATGTTGTACCCACCTGGGTTTTACTCCCCTGTAGAGCAGGGTCCCCAAACACCCATTTGGGAACCCTGCTTCCTCTCAGGAACTGTACGATCAATAAATACCATCCTACTCTTAACCTCTGCTGTTCCTAGAATTCATTCTTCAATTTTTAGAGAACACGAACTCGGTATAACAGACATCTAACAGGCTAGGAGATATAATATTTCACATTTCATCTATGATATTATTTCCAGGATCAACGGCACCGCTTAGCCCTGGCAGACTGACACCTAAAATTAACCATCGGAGACCTGAAGGCCCACGAGGTGTGTTGGCAGTTACCATACCAAGCAGCCCTTCCCAGCTGTTTGTCCTTGGAACTCCACCCAGCTATTCAGAGGACTAATGTTTACAGGGACACGGGGTTACGGAAAGCACCAGGACACTGGGGCTAAGGAGTCAGATTCACTCTCATGACCGTGTGGTCAACAGGAAGTTAAGATGAAGTTCAAATGAAGGAACATAAAATACCTTAGTTCATAAATCCTTCTACTTCCAACAATTTGGTTCACAAACAAAAGCATATGGTAAACTTTTGTTTCTGTTGGCAAACTCCACATCAGGTGACAAAAACAACCACGGCGACCTTTCCTGTAAAAACACAAACATCTTGCTCAACATGGTCATAAATTAATTTCATAAACCGAGCCACCATAGTAGCTACCCCAGCTCTCCAGTAGACTCACCAGGATAGCACCACAGCTGCCCTCCTGTTAGAGAAATGTTGGATCAGACGGTGAGAGGCAAATCCATGAGCAGCATAGTTACCCGAGGAGCCTAGACTTACCTCTGCTCCATGATGGGGTGGAACACACACGCCCTAGGTAGAGACTGGAGATGATGAGGAGACGCCATGCAGAGACAGACACTGTCCTGGGACCCACGGGCTAGACCTGCAGACGTCCCAAGAGTGACTGAGAGCAAGACAGGGCGGCATCTCAACGTTCGCTTGTGCGACTGTCTCCTTATCAGTTATGCCGTCCGTGCGTAGTCTGTGGAGTCAGATCCCTGCCCAGCTTTGCATGCGGGTATATTAATCACAAGGAGTGTATGTCTAAATCTAGTGATACAGGTGTGGAGCTCTAAATTTATCTAGACTATCTCATCATCCTTCAAGACTGGGGACAAGGAGATAACAGGAACTAGAATAATTCTCATGATTTTCCAGGCTCATCACTCACCAGCATTTGTAACGCCTGCTTCCAGATGCCCCGGAACAATGCCTAGCAGGCCGCAATCATTGTCCAGTCCCTACAGTTCGCAGGGCCCCACAGATGAAGCCACATCTGGGAAAAAGCAATCACTCCGTGAGGGGAACCAAGGCCGCCCTCACTCAAGCCCTGAGACGCGACCCCCGAGGGCGATCTTAGACCTCTTCATCTGTTCTTTCCAGTGTGGCCATGCTGGGTGAAGGGACTTTTCTGCCCTCCGTCACAACTCATGGACTTCTGGCCCCTCAGAACTTCCTCTGCGGGACTTGAACATAAAAGTAAAAGAGTTCCGATATTGTTGCTGTGTTTCACTCTTCTAGGGGAGAGCTCAAAGCCCATGGAATCGGGGACAGGATCTACACAAATGTGGGATCCATGGGGTCTAGGAGGTCCCAGACATCCATCCCATGAAGGGACAGGCAGGAAAAGAAGTTGGCAAGGCAGCCAAGATGGCACAGAGATGCAACAGAAGGCACAGCAGGCTGCTTAGAGCACCACAATCAAGCCATTGGCTGAAGCAAGAGTCCTCCGATCCCCAAGAGCAGGCTTAGCTCTCAGTGACCTGGAGGGACAGCCGCTGGCCCCTCCAGAAACGCGTCACCCTGAGAGAAACGTCTGCACATAGAAGAAGGTGGTGCAGAAGACAGAGCACAAGCTTCGGGATTGCTTATTTTCTTAGCAAATATTGCCTGAGCTTCTTGTACAAGTCCAGCACCTTTCTGGGGACACGATGGGAAATGGTTCACTGGCATGATACAGAAAGGCAGGTTGTTTAATCTTTCGTCCTCAATTTTTGGAAATAACAATAAAATGGAGGTAGAGAGACAAGGTTCCCTGTATTATCTGGAAAGCAATGGAGCAGCTTCAGAATTTTAGACCATCACAAGGGATGAACAAAAAACAGACAAACAGACAAGAAAATCTGGTGGAGGCTGGAGAATAGCTCAGGGGCAGAGCACTTCCCCAGCAGTACTAAGGCCCCAGTTCAGTCCCCAGCACTGCAAAAGATCAGATGCCTCATCGCAGCGCAGCCAGTGATCCGGAGGGCTTTCCAGGGGCCAGTGTTCTCGAAGTCTAAGAGCAAATGAGGGGCCAGAGGTTTAACTCAGTGGTTCCAGCACCTGCCTAGCAAGCACAAGGTCCTCGATTCAATCCCGAGTAACCACATACACTGTACAGTGATGCTGGGCGTGGCGGCTCCCACCCACCGCCAGTCAGTACCACACACCGCAGTGCTGGGTGTGTAATCCCAGAGGCCCCAAAGTTTTGGACTATATTGTCTAATTTTTTTCTCTTTTGAGACAGGATCACACTGCAGTGCAGGCGGGTCTTGAACTCCCGCGTAGCCTAAGGTGTCTCCGCCTCCCAAGGGCCAGGATGGCTGGCCTGTGTCGCCGCAAACGTGCGAGAGTGAAATCTACAGAACCAGCACAGAGGTTTGTAAATAGCGGGGACGCATCGCAGGGCACCTGGCACGGTAACTGTTTTGAAGATGACCTGGGTTTGTTTGGAGGACACCAAGGCAATTTAGCAAGTCGTCCAGTGCTCCCCGCCCACCCCGGGCTTCCTGCGGGACTGTGGCTCGACATGGAGAGGCTGGAGACGCGGGGCGAGCAGAGAGGGGTCTGGCTGGAGCCCGCAGGCCCGGGCCGACGGTGTGTCCAGGCCTGCGCCTCCCTGGGGAGCCTCTCTACGCAGGATCTGCTGGGCGAGGAGGGGCGGAGCGGACACGGAAAGGGGCGGGACACGGATGCAAACCGAGAGATCAAAAGTGGGGGGCGTGGGCGGGTCCCCACGGGAGGCGGGAGGAAGAAGGGCTTTCTCTGCTCCCCCAGAGAAAGGGGGATCTCGAGCGGGTGCGGCCCGGAGCAAGAAAACAAACCCTGACGTGTAGGAAAACAAGAACAAAGGGAAGTCGGAAGCTCGCGTCTGTCCGAGGCGGAGGCTCCCAGAAACGCGGCAAAGAAACTCTGCCGCTCTGAACCCGAAAGCTGCTTTCTCTTTAACTACCGCTTTGATGCCGCAGCCGTTTGAAGTCCCTCTTCCTGCACGTATTTGTAATTTACTCCTCTGCAAACAGAACCTGCGGTGCCGGCGGGACTCTACAGTCCTCCGGACCCTGCGGTTCTGCCGGGCCAAGGCAGGTCCGCCACCGCCCTCTGCCGGCCACACGGAGAAGCTGCAGCCAGCCGCGCTAGGGAAAGAAAGCGAACGTTGGGCGCCCCGTATTTTTATTAAAGTTGACCCCGTGTACGTAGTGATCAGACATAAGCATTCGCCAGAATTTCTTAGAGGACTCGTTTAAACAGGATATGGGGGCCCCGCCCCCAAGTTGCTGGTGAACTGGGTCTAAAATGGGCCCCGCTAATTTGCATTTCTAGCAAGTTCCCAGAGGTTGGAGGCAGGGGACTCTGCCTTCATACAGGTCGCTGTGCCCGGGAGGGTGTTTTGCTAAAGTAAATGGGCCTTATTCAGGAGCAGAAGGACGCTGTGAGACCAGCAAGCTGGAGAGGCTTGCTAGTTGCCAGGATGTTGCAGAAAAAAGTATTTTTTCACAGCTGAGCGCCCTACAACAAAGACAGGCGAAGAAGAAAAGGCCACCCCCATTTATTTCATAGACTAAATGCCTCTGACAAGGGTACCTTCAGAAATGAAGTCCCAGAAGAACAGAAACCCCTGTGGTTTGCTTTTGTTCTGTTGTTTTTAGTGTGTTTTAGAGTCTTGAAGGTGGAACCCAGGCCCCCACGATGACCCGCAAGCCCAGCCTTGTTTATTTTTTTATTTTGAGACAGGATTTAGCTGAGTTGCTCAACTGCTCGACCTGAGCTCACACTGCTGAGCCTCCTGCCTCAGCAGGCCTCGGGGTCAGAGGTGGGCGCTGCTGCCCGCCCTGTGGACCGTGCTCTGGCGTGATGACGAGAGGACGTGACCTGACACCGGGCTTTGGCTCAGTGATAGGCTGGGGACAGGCAAGGCCTGTTCGTGGAGGTTCTTCAGGCCATTCCTGCCTCTCTCTCTGGGCGAAGGCCGGATGCCCCCGCAGGAGGACCTGTGCCTTTCGAGAGAAGGCCACAGTTCTCCTCCGGCTCCCTGTCTGCTTCAGAGGCAGGTGAGAGGAGACAGCGACCTTCCTGTTTCTCAGTTCTCAGACGTTGAGGTGTTGTATTTGGGGGCAGCACGTCCTGAACCCCACGGATGTCCTAGCAAGGTGTGTACGTTGCCACCTGAATGAGATTCCGGGCATGTTTATTATAGGTAGAAAAGCTAGCTAGACGTATGGTGGGCAGATAGATAGGGCCGGCCCTTGAAAGACTTGCAGAAAAAGATGATCTTTCCAAAGGTCAATGCCATCGATGAAAAACTGCACTCCCAGATAGCAGTGACCAACAGGCCTCATCCCCCCCCCCCCCCAGGATGTAGGGTCAGCATCCAGATCCACCCCCTCCTTGGGAATGCAGTGATTCCAAATTTCCCAGTGAGAGGGCCAGGACTTTAGACCACCTGGAGGAGTCTCCTGACAAGAAAGACCCTCTGGCCTTGATTTCTCATTGGATCCCCCATTTAATTAGTATTACCTGAGCAGTTATACTTGTAATCCTATTGCTTGATCATGGTTTTGTCTATTTTGTGTGGTTTCTCATTGTACCAATGTTACCTAAGCTACTGTATTTGCAATGTTACTGGTTGTAATTTTGCCCCACTTCAGACCCGCCTCACCTCGTGGCTTTGTGCCATTAAACCCCGCTAAAAAGTGAGGTAGGTGGGTTGCCCACCTTTCTGGGTTCCCCCTTTTGCCTCACTTAGGCAGAAGCTTTTTCTCCCAACAAAATTTTCCTACCTAAACCCCTGTCATTCCTAAAATTGATTCTTCGAATTTTAGAGAACACGAGCTGGCGTTTCAGGTGGGGGGTGGGGGGCCTTGCACCCCTGCGTCAGGCTGGCCCAGCCCATGAGCCTCGGCTCCGCCTGCTCCCGCATGGACCTGCCCTCGCTTCCCAGATTTCACAGCGCTGCTCCTGGTTCCTCCCGCTGCTCCTCCACACATGGCGACCCGGGCGCTGCAGCGAGAAAACGCGCAGCCAGGGCTGCCCGCGGCTGCAGTCCCCCCCTGAGACCCCCATGCACGAGGCAGGTGGAGCAAGCTCCGGCCTCCTCTCCGGCCCTTCCTGGCTCGGCCTCTTCCTACTTCCCCTTTCTGCTCAGGGCTCGCTTTGCATTTTCATTACACTTTCTCCTGTCGCCTCCGCACCTGTGTGTGTGTCTTCTCCCTAGAAAGCTCCCTGCTCAGCTGCCGGCTGCGGCTTGTCCCACCCAGTACCACGCTGTCTGAGCGGCTCCTAAGTGGCCATCAGGATCCCACCGATGCTTCTGTCAGTGACAGACTTTCTTCACCACCCGCCCCCGATGAACAAGAGCTCACGTCTCCCCTCAGAGAACAGCCTAGACCAGCGCAGCAGAAAACAAAAACCAGAGAAAATACAGCATTTACGGCTTCTCTGGTCTTCACCACAGGGGCCGAAAACATACGTTTTCTTTTCAGTAGATGGTTCTGGGGAAACTGAATATGCACATGGACAAGAATGAACTTGGACACCTGTCCCTCTCGTCACACACAAAAAATGAACTCAGAGTTGATCAAAAATCTAAGTGTGAGACCGTGAAACTACTAGGAGAAAAATACAGAGGAAAAACTTCGATATAGGAAGTAATTTTTTTGATAAGATCCCTCAAGCCAGGCAACAAAAGCAATGAGATTTTCACAAAGGAAAAACTTCTGCCCCACAGAGGAGACAATAACAAAAGAGAAGAGATGAAACCTCCAGCGCTGGCGAAAATGTCCCCCAGCGATGAACTCAACAGGGGTTAACATCCGGATACCCGAGAAACTCAAACAACAGAAGAAAAACCTCCAATTAAAGACTGACCAAATAATCCACAGAGATGTGTCTTGAAAAGGACTATACAAGTAGCCAACAAATATATGAAAAAATCCTTAACTTCCATAATCAGGGAAATGGAAATCAAAACCACAAAGCATCACTACATCAGAGCAACTATTATCAAAAAGACAAAATTCACAGGGGCTGGCTAGCCTGCGGGGAACGGGGTCTCTTACATACTGTTGGTAGCAGTGTGGATTAGTATTGCATTATAAAGAACAGTATGAAAGGCCCTCAAAAACATGGCTGGAAGCGTGGCACAGCCCTGTAATTCCAGCAAATGTGAGATGAGGCAAAAGGATCACAAGTTCAAGGCCAACCTGGACTACATAAGGATCCCCTGTCTGAACCCATTCGCCTCTAAAAATTACTGATCCAACAATCGCACTATAAAAACATACCAAAGGCATTTAAAAGTGGTACATCAGTGCTCGCTTCGGCAGCACATATACTAAAAGTGGTACATCAAAGAGATGTACCACTCACAAGAGCTTTAGTAAAGGAACTCCAGTTAAAGACATCAGACTGAGTAGCCAGTCTAACAGCAACAAATCTTTGTCGTCAGGCCTATTTATGCCTCCCCACAAGTCCCACCCATCTTCCCTAAAAGGTATGTATGGATATCCTCAACCCTTCCTTAGCTAACCCTAAAGGCCAGAGAAAATGGCCTCGTTGGAATTCCCACTGTAAACATAATCTTAAATTTAATACAGGTTCTCCCTGGCCGGTCTCCATGGTGCTCAATGATCCAGCAAAAAGATACTCAAAGATAATCACATTTAGATAAATCACAGCAATAATCACATCTGCTGCCTAGTCCCTCTTATCATGTCTTCAAAGCCTAATAAAAATCCCCATCTCTCCTGTGACCACTGGGGGTGGAATAAAACTACGAAATAAAGAGCACAGCCTTGAGCCAGGTGTGGTGGTTCAAGCCTGTGAACACAGAAGGCTGAGACAGGGAAATCTTACATTTGAAAGCAGCTTTGTCCTTCTTAATGAGTTCAAGGCCAGCCTGACACTGACTACATGGCAAGACTCTGTCTCAAAACCAAAGTAAAAATAAAAGCAAATAAAGCCCAGTATGGCTCCACCATCACCACCTATGGTCACACCTGCACCTTGAAGACACAGCTCTTGGTCAGAGCAGACCCAGGAGTGTGCACTCGACTAGACAACTCCATTCCAGCTCTCACCATCCAAGGCAGTGTAGAATCAGTTCCATTTTCCTTGCCTTTAGGTTTGTATAAAACTCTGGAAGTCAGAGGGCAGATGGTGGCATCCTTCATGTGCCATGCTTCAACCTTCCCAGCAGAGGAAAATCTTTATTAAAAATAATCCTCAATCCCCTGCCTCCCTTCAAGTACAAATTCTCAATGAGGACTGTGATTGTAATGTATTCTTAAAAAGTACCAATGAACTCAATTTATTAAAAATAACAATAATGATTCTCAAGACACTGAATGAGTTAAAAAGGTCATTTCATCAGTTATTAGGTGAGTAATGGGCATCTGTGCCTGTGGACGCTGCTGCTGTCGGTGCCTGTGCAAATCCAGGCCTCAGGAAAGCACTGCCCACAGGCTGCGATCTCATCCGGGACACATTATCAGGAGATCAGGACATAATGGGGCCGAAGTTACGGAGCATTCCCCAGTTTGATAAATGAATCAAATTGACTTTCTGAAGTCCTCTGAGAACATCCATAAAAACCCGGGAAAGGGAACATCTTTCTCTGACTGTGATCAACTCGCAGGGTATTTCCTGGGAATTCACAGCTAGTGAGGCTGCTCGCTGACCCAATTATGCGTGTCAGGACTTTAGCTCACAAGCGGACGCTCATTTCCAGGAAATCCACTGGGCTTGAATCACTGTCACTATAATAAGCATAGAGAAGAAGGCACGAGCGTCTCTCTGGGTGACACTATTCACCTGGTTCCTGAGAGCTGTTTGCTTGGTGTCAGCCTGGAATACTTCTAATCTGCATAGCCTCTCAGAGGAGGTTAATGATTTGATGCCAGGGTCCCCAAGGGGAAAAGAACCCCACAAAGGCTCCGCTGGCAACTGACAAGCAAGATTCCCAGGCCACCCACTCACCACATTGCATTGATGGGAGTGCTGTTTAATCTCTTGAAAACCCAGTTTTCTCATCTGCGCGATGAACCATTGAAGTGGCAAGGATGACAGGAAGATGCCTGCCAGTGGCATCAGGAGCTGTTCTTTGGTGCCAGGCCCCCTGAGTCCAGAACATGTCCCTACCACCTGTGATGTGAGCAAGTTGGTTGGCTTCTCTCTTTCCGCACACCATCACACCTACTTACAGCACTGGTGTGAAAATAAAATGAGTCAGGACAAGTAAATTCCTGAGTACAAGCCTGGCACACCCTGAAAACTCCCGAAGTGCTCGCTGTGGTTATTACTGCCCGTGAAGAACCACGCACAGTGCCCGTGCTGCAAGGCCTGCACACTCAGTCACACGAGTGCACTGCTTTCCAGCACCAGTACCAGCACCGTCCGGGAGAAGTGTGGGGCAGGATTATTCAATGCCTATTATGTGGGAGGCCCGCTTGTAAGTCGGGAGTATAGCAAAGGGTTGTTCCCTTGTCTCCATAGAGTGAGACAGGCCTTTTCCATTTCCCAGTGGAAGTATTTCAGATGTGGGGTTCTTTTCCCCTTGGAGACCCTGGCATCAAATCATTAACCTCCTCTGAGAGGCTATGCAGATTAGAAGTATTCCAGGCTGACACCCAGCAAACAGCTCTCAGGAACCAGGTGAACAGTCTCACCCGGAGAGACTCTCATGCCCTCTTCTCTATGCTTATTATAGTGACAGTGATTCAAGCGCAGTGGATTTCCTGGAAATGAGCGTCCTCTTGTGAGCTAAAGTCCTGACACGCATAAATCCAACAAAAGTGACCTCTGAAGTCCTCTTGGCAAACAAATACACATCTCTTCAACCCACCTGGCCCCAGTCAAAAGGAACCCCCACCACCACCATGCTTCCCAGGCCCAGAGTGGAGTTCCGTAACCCGGATGTCATTGAGAAGCCCCCTGCTGTGCGTAGAGCTGTAAGAGGAAGGGAGAGAGGAGAGGCTGAGGCTGCCTTCCGCCCGGAGGACCTGATGCCTGAGAGTGGAGAAGAGAGCCAGGGGGGAAACCGAGAGAGAAGCCAAGTGCTCAAGGGGAGGTCAGATTCAGGAAGCAAGTCCGAAAAGACTTCAGGAAGGAAGTGGAATTTAGACTTCATCTGAGTTAGTGAGTAGAAGCTTAAATGACGGCGCTGTGAATGGGGAATTCCAGAGGGAAGGAAGAACAGGAGCGAGGACTGAGCTTCTGGAAACCACGTGCTCTGTGCTGGAAAGGTACCACCATCTTCCCAGGCGGGAGCCTAGGAGCAATCGCCACCAAGAATTAGGGCTGAGGTGTGGCGCCATTGCCCGCACTTAGCATCCCCAAGGCTCTGGGTTTAATGCTTGGGACACCAGGAAAAAAGTCAGAATTGAAGACTAAACTCTAAAGGACATTTAGGGGCAAGCATCCAAATACTCATAAAGCAGGAAGTCAAGGGAGGTTGTCAGAAGGTAGGAAAGTGGCGTGGAGAAAGCTGGTGCTTGGATGGTAAATGTATGAGGACAGGAGAACCTCATAACAGGTAGAAAAGGAAGCTTCCAGAGGGGTGGAATGGAGAATAAGAAAGCCATGGGATGTGGTGTCCACAGATTATGACCAGCGACTGGATTTGGAGGTTGAAAAAGAAGAAGGAAATAAATCAAAGACAAGCCTCAGTCTTTCGCCTTCCTGCTTCGAGAGCACAGACCCACATCCTGTGCAGAGGAGGAGAGGGAGTTCTGACTCTGGCAAGAAATGATGACCCGGGTTTATTTCTACGCAGCAGTCATTTTGGAACATTCTTTTATAAAAGTACAAGTAGTTGGAGCTGCTTTCTCAGCTCTTCATTTACAGAAGTGTTTCCTATGAAAATTATGGGGCTGGGCCGGAGATTTAGATAGCGGTTTCAGCACCTGCCTAGCAAGCACAAAGTCTCTGATTCAGTCCCCCATAACCACATACAATACAGGGTGTATTGAGTCACGCCCACCAGCAATCAGTACCTCATACCACAGTGCCAGGCATGGTGGCTCACGCCTGTAATCTCAACACTCGGGAGGCAGAGGCAGGAGGATTGCTGAGTACAAGGCTTGCCTGGGCTACATAGTGAGCTGAGGGCCAGCCTGGACTACAAAGCGAGACCCTGTCTCAAGAAAAAGAAAGAAAGAAAGAAAGAGAGAAAGAGAGAAAGAAAGAAAGAAAGAAAGAA
>PVIC010032125.1:0-20887 GCA_004025085.1 Thryonomys swinderianus
TTGATGGCTGGTGGGTGTGAGTCTCCACACCCAGCATTGTATGTGGTTACCAGGGATCCAACTCAAGACCTTGCACCTGCGAGGCAGGCGCCGGAACCACTGAGCTAACCCTCCGGCCCTAAATACTATTCTATTACATGTATAACATTTTCCATCTTATGCAGGTGGAAAAATAGTGGTTGTAGGATTAGAGGTTGGAAGCAGGTGATGGTCATGGCTCTAAAAGTGCAGCATAGAGAAATGGCTCTGCAGACCACAGGTGTAGCAGATTCCACAGAGGTGTGCACATGCACACACCTACACATGCGTGTGTGCACACGCAAAATCATGGATTACACCAATGTATGTTTCCTAGTTTTTCTCTGCACACGATTTCCTTGTGTATTCTTCTGTGACTTCCTGTGAACCTGTAATTATTTCAACATAAAAAGTAAAAAAAAAAAAAAAAAAGTTTGTTTTGTACCTTCAGGTTCCCACGGGAGTCACATCCTATTTCACTTTGTATTTACATAACTTTGTATTCATATCGCTTGATATTTAGATTTCACTTTGTGCTATAAAATTTACAGATTTCAATAGTTATTAAGTAAAGGAGAAAATACAGGGAAAATACCAGTGCTTTATTTGCTTTCACCACATACATTAATGAGGATACTGAGCTCCGGAATACAGAAATATGAAGATACTACAGAATGTTACTTTTTTTTTTCATTTTAACAAAAGTAGAGACCAAAAAGTTTGCCTCAAGAATCTACCTGTAAACTCAATCAGAAATTCAGCGCTGCTCATCAACGTGAGACCTCTCCGTCCTGCCGTCCTCTCTCTGTCTTCCTCCACTCGCTCCCCCACCACACAGACACCCCCTGCCACTGTCTGGGCACATATATGTGTATATAAACCTAGAATCACACACATACACACGGAGCCACTCTTGGAAGCGAGATCATCATCGAATTACCATCTGGAAGGAAAAGTTTTATAAATTTGAGCACTTGTTCCTTCCCAAAAGTCATCTAAAGCAATGTGACTTTCTCAGACCCGGGGACTCATGCAGGGAATGAGGCTGTAGGACTTGCTTCCTCAGGGCTGTGTGCTCTGGCCGCCTCCCTCTTCCCAGCCGTTTTCCTGTTTGCAGTCTCTTGTTGTATGTCCCGTCTGCTCTCCCATCTCTCTTTGTATAGCAGACTCCCTACAGCACGAGAGAAGTGTCTGCTACTTTCCCTTACTTCCTGGTCGACCTTAGTACTTTGGAGTTGCCGGGCTGGGCACTGCGGGAAGGGGTGGCGGGGGAAGGGCAGGTCTCGTGTTTCCCTCTTGAAGGGTCTCCAGCACCCTGACCTCAGCTGTCGGAGCCATTGTTTCGCAGTTGGCCAAGTGAGGAAATGGAGGGAAGAAAAGCCAGAAGTCTTCTCCACTTGTACATTAGCAAATTGCCATCAGATTATCTAATTTTCCTCCCCGCTGCTCACACACCTGCATGCCGTCAGCGCTTTGATCAAAGATGTCAGCACACAGGAGCGAAAGTGGGTTTCTATTCCATGTAGATTTCTAGTTTGAGTGTGTGGGTGTTTATGATGGAGGAAATATCTTCTAACTTCCCACACTGGACATGATGGAAGGAATCTCTCAAAGCCTCCAGTAATAATGAGTTTATACCACTGGCTTTGTTGGAAAACTCCAGTCTTCATATTCCTTTAACATAATCATATAGATTCAAATTCTAAATTTTTTCCATGCTTGTTCCTTCCCTTGACCTGGTTTAGTATTCTTAAGAAAGGAAAAGACTTCTTAGTCGAGACTATGGAAATATTCTTTTTTCACTTAAGATCAAATCAATGTGACTCAGTTTCCCTCGCCTGTTCTGTATGTCACCTAAGAGTCTAATCTGGAAGGGGCAGACGTCTTACAGTGTAGGCCAGCCTTTGAACCTAGCTCTGATTCTTGCTGGAGAATTCTTACTGATTTTTACCTGGACACATTATTTAGCCTGTCTGAATCCCAACTTCTTCCCCAATCCTACACCTCGGATAAAACCATTACTAAAATGGCATTGTATTAGGCACTATACATAAAAATGCATAACAAGGAAATTCACTTTAAATGGTTTAATATAAGCTGTATTTGGATGTGAGGACAGTAAGAGTTGAGGAAGGGAGGAATGTGCATAACAAGAGAGATGCAGGAGAGTTAAGGCCTAACACCCCACCTGAAATGCGAGTTCGTGTTCTCTAAAAATCGAAGAATGAATTTTAGGAACGACAGAGGTTTGAGTAGGAAATTTTATTGAGAGAGAAAGCTTCTGCCTTAAGAGAGACAGAAGGGGGGCCCGGAAAGTGGGTAACCCCCCTACCTCACTTTTTAGAGGGCTTTTATGGAGCAAAGCCACGAGGTGAGGCGGGTCTGAAATACGGGGCTACCAATAAGATTCAAAAACGGTAGATGGGTTACAATTGACCAGTGAGGTACAGTGGGGGCTTCCAATAAAATTCGAAAGAAATGGGCAAACTGTGACTACCCAATGGGTAGATGACAAGCATAGCTACTTCAGCAACCTTTTGATTGAATAGGGTCCAATGAGAAATGGAGCCCTAGAGGGTCTTGCTTGTCAGGAGACTCCTCCAGGAGGTTCAAGGTCCTGCCCATTATCTGGGGATTCTGTAATGACTGTCTTCCAGGGAGGGGCTGGATCCAGACCTTGACCTTCTGTCCTGGGAGGAGAATGAGGCCAGTTGTGTAATTTCTCATGGATGGTGTTGACCTTCAGAAGGATCCTCTTTTTTTGCAAGTCTTTCAAGGGCCGGCCCTCTCTATCTGCCTACATATGTCTAGCTGGCTATTCTACCTATAATAAGAGGACAAGACAGATTATTCTAAAACAATATAAATTAATACAATATAAGTAAATGTTGTAACTGCTAGAAGACCTTAAAGAAAAGAACAGAAGTTGAAGTGGGCATACAAACACGCATGAATTAAGACATGACCTCGGCAGAGGATAAGGACAGGGCCCGGGGGTGGTAATGAGGTCATTCAAGGAGCAGTGGGAACACAGGCTGGGTCTGATAAGTGCTGTCTCCGAGCCTCTGATAATGCTCAGAGAGAAGCAGGAAACAAGAGGGGAAGGGGAGATGGCACTGCAGTATCCATCACCTTCATGGTCAGAGGGTGTTTGTAATTGATGAAAGAGCAAATAAGCAGGCAGAAATACCAAGCAGCTATATACCTCAATGAAAGTAGCAATTGCTGAAAATTAAGATTATGTAGGGGAAAGGAGAGACCTCTAACTCACTGTTAAAATAAATAGCATAATACAAATACATTTCTAAGGCAAATGAGATTGAAGGGGCTACCCAACTTGCCCAGGGTGAGAAGAATCACAAGACATTACTAAAAACAGAATCCTGAAGAGGACATAGGTGACTAGAGTTTGAGGTAATAGGAACATTTAAAAACAAAAATGACTGTAATGCTATTGAAGGTAAGATTGTAGCTGTCCAGAGGAATTAACTGCAGGGGGGAAAAGCCTTTATGGTTAAAAAGAAATAATAAGGTGGCAAATGTTAAAATTACGTGAAAAGTAGCTGTCTCAGGGAGGGAATGAAAAAAAGAATTCCATAGAGGGAAGGTCAGGGACAGAAAAGGAAGAGAGAGATAAGAAAACAAAAAACAGATTTCTTCTGGGAAGTGTGATGAGCACTGAGGCCTCTGTGAACCCCAAGTGCACATGAATTGTTATCATTTACATGTTGTTTTCAAACACTTAGACCTGCCTTACAGTGAGGCTGAAACTCACCAAGTCTAGCAGAAGTACATCTTAGAGAAATACTCTGTCAATGGATTTTAATGGATTCGATTGTAACTATTTTGTGCTTTGTGAGCCAGATGGTTTGTCCATCTATTGTCACATTCAGCGCTTCTGTTATAGCCCCAAAACAGTAACAAATGTTGCATAAATGAATACGTATTTGACTACCTTTCAGTAAAACTTTATAAAAACAGGCAATGGCCAAATTTGTGCCACAGGCCATGGTTGGCTGATGCTTGTTCTAGAATGCATAAGACTCCAACCCTGATCATTCCTTATTCCGTAATCCAGAGTGGGACAGAGGAGCCTCCACATACAGTTGCTCTGGGTTCTATTGTCTGTGTTTGCAATATCATGCCTTGATGTACACCTTCTTATAATAAGCAGGCATTTGGCATATATCTGAAAGGTGTCTTGAGACTGAAGGAAATTCACAACTTAGCTGAAGTATAGTCACTGTGAATATAATGAAATGTAAAATATTCTACTCCCAACCAGTACACCATGCGGCTTTAATTTACAGAATATGCAATGACAGGGCATTGAAATTCTGATGCACCATTCTAGTGGCAAATCTTAAGTGAAAACAGACAAATATGTTCAGTCTGCTTATGTAACAATTACCATAATGGGAGTGGAAAATAGTACAAATTCCTCAGAGTTCTCATTATCTTAAGAATGCTTCTTTAGGCCTCTAGGTCAATGTCTCAGGAATTCTTTGTGTTGGTCAAAAGTCGATTATCTTCCACTGGCAACCGAGAGAACCTGAAAGGCCTTGAATTCCTTAAGTCCCAGGAAGGGAGTTCCTGACAGGAGGGCTTCAGGAACATCTTAGTTTGTCTGTGAACATCCTACTGATGGAGTTGTGAGTATAATTGTGCAGGCATGGGGGGAGTTAACAGGGAACACTGTAGACCACATACCGCTGTGTCGTACATGCAGTAGGAAACTGACTTTTCAAGAAAATGACCCCTCCTAATCCTCAAAAATCAACTCCATCATTGGAATGATGTTTCCAATGAATCAAAAGGACAATTAGTATTATCTTTTCTATTTTTTTCTTCTGAATCCCTTTATCATACACAGAGGTGGTAACATAATAGAAAGAGCAGGATTTTGAAACCTATAAACACACTAGGATTGGAAATAACTACCAGGACCTGTTATTAGATGCTTGGAACAATTTCCTAAAGCTTTCTGAGCCCCTTTTGTGTTTGTAAAATTACACTAGCCATCTTGACTTCACAGAGCTGTTGTAAGAATTAAATGAGTTCATAGAGAATATTCAGTGATTACTATGCTAATAAAATGCTTATTCACATCAACATGCATTAATGACTTTTACTATGTAACAGGTACTATAGAATGAACCCTGCCCTCAACAAACTTTTCAGCTAATAATGTCAATAAAGGACCAAGTATAGGAAATCAATAACATTGTGGCTATTTTCAGCAGAAAATATTTAACATAGTAAATGAGGTACTTACAAAACTGTTGGACAGGCTGCAGCAAGACCAGGCTCTCTGGTAGAATTCTACAAAGGATACCCAAACAAGACCACCTATTTGGCCTAGTGAGACAGCTCTTTCTAACTCAGTTAGGAAAGTAGGAATTCAGGCCAATACTGGGGAAACTGAAATCAAGTGCACAATCAAGTGTGATTCAAGGATTAAGAAACTATCAGCCCAACTGCCTCTGAACACGATGGAAATGTCAGAGGAAAATCCAGTGTCTTTGCAGCTATAGCATGTACACTTCACCTCTCTTTTATATACACATCGTTTTGACACTCAATATTGAAAATTTGTACTAGCATACGACACAACTTAATTCTCATTTTTTCCCATTCCCCTACCTACACTACAACCCCGTGCCCCTATATACATATGCTTTTTTAACATCATATTTTTTTCATTTCCCTCGTTACTTACCCCTACCCTTTCCCTTTGAATATTTTCTATTTCATAAAATCTATCATACATTCTATAACTCATTTACATCTTCAAATTCTCATGCCAAAGAAAAGATACAGTATTTATACATCTGTGACCTATTTATTTCACTTATGAATATGTCTTCAAGGTATGTCTATTGAGTATAAATGACTCAAACTTGTCATTCTTTATAGTAGAGTAATACTCCATTTTATAGAAAAAACATATTTTCTTTATCCAGCATCCAGTTGATAGGCATTGGGTTGTTTCCAAGATTTATCTATCACAAATTGAGCTGCTATGAACATAGGTGCACATATGTTGCTATGATATGATTCTTTTAATTCTTTCATGTATATTCCTAGCAGGGGAATAGAAGGATCAAATGGGACCTCTAATCCTAGTTTTTTGAGAAATCTCCACAGTGGTTGCACAAGTCTCCATTCCCACCAACAGTGGAAAAGGTTTCTTTCCTTCCTGCAGCCTCCCAAGCATTTGTTACTAGTTAATTTTGCAATAGCAGCCATTTTTTGTGGAGTGAGATGGAATCTCAGTGTTGTTTTCATCAGTATCTCTTGAGTGAACAGTGATGTTACACATTTCTTCATATGCTTCTTGGCTGCTTTTACTTCTTCCTCTGAAAAATGTTTGTTTGCTTCACCTCTTTTCCCCTCTCCAAATCTCATGAAAGTATCTAATTAGCTGAACCTACAATCTAGCTGTAAGGTAGTTTTTACCATGTAGCTCTTAGGCCTTAGAGTTTCTTCTGTACAATGGGCAATGTACTATCAAAATGGAATACACACTGAACAGCAGTTTCCTATCAAAGGTAGAGATGTAAGCAAATAAACCAATGCTATTAGCCTGAGACATGTGGGAACCAAGGAGACAATAAGGAGACAATATAAAGTAAGCAGACAACCCAAAGGAGAGCCTCATTATTTTCTAACTGGAGATGTTGTGCCTGCGACTAAAGGTTGGATGGAGCCTAAGAAGGTACACAGAGAAAACAAAAACATTGGGCAGAAGAAAATACTTCTTTGATATGCTAGTGCCTTTTCATGTCCTCATAGTAAACATCTTGGGTATGAATTCAACTTCATAAGCAGAGAAAGATTTAAATATTTTCTTCCTTCCAATAATTATTTTTTAATTGCCTTTGGTCATGCCTGCCACCAAAGAGTAAGTTTCATGAAGGCAAGGAGCAACTCTGTCCCATAGACAGGAAGTGGACCAAAAGATGGAGAAGGGAAGAGAGAGAAAAAGAATGAAGATATGTTATATACATGTATTGACTCCCTACAATGAATGTAATCATTATGTAAATTGCAAACAGATACTAGTAAAAAATTTTTAATTAATAAAAAAATATACCAAGAAAAGCCTAGTAGAAACTCAGTAAGAAGAATGGAAATAATGTTGCCCTGATCATAAATCACAAAGAAATTAGACAAAAAAATATAAGACTAATGTAATTAGAGACCCAGAAGCTAAATGAAGACAATAAGAGATTACTTAACAGAACTTTTAAGAGAAGGAATGGAATCCTAAAGAGAACTATAGGAACAAAGGCCTCTCCTTTGGAAGCATAAAACACTATCTATGGATTGTGTTTTGATCATTAATATTGCTTGGCCTTTTAGCTTTCTAGCTATAGAGATAGTGGTTATATTTGAAGCTGTAAAAAATAACTTGATAATAAAAAAGCTGCCTTGAAATTTTTGTACCCACTACAATTGGTATTGACTCTAGTAATTGCTCTTTGTATTATACTGGTAATTTCCAAAGCATGTCCATGATCAAATGGAATGTGAGGAACAGTTCTCCAGCAATGTGATATCAGGATGCAAAGGAGAGTGAGACGGAGCTGGAGACGTGCGAAGGACAAGCGACCAGCTGTCACCAGAGCTCCTCTCTGCTACAGTCTCCCACTTGTGGAGAGAAAGGATTTGAACTGAGTTGGGATGAGATAGTAGAGTGAAATGCATTTTTTCAAATACAAGTCTGAAAAATAAGTGGCACAGATTTTCAGTATCTGTATTTGCAATAACTATATTCACTCCTTTAGGTGAGGAAGCCAGGTGTGATAGCCCCGTGCCTAGTAGAAGGCAGCAGCATTCTCTCTGAACCTTATTCCAAATTTTGTTCCTGTATAAAAGGAGGGTGAAACAGTACCTTGAATGTAATGTAGTCATGTACGTTAAATAAAAATATTTACATAAAGCACTCAGCACAGCACTTGACATATAATAGGTGCCAGTGTGATGGTCACCATCCTTGCCATTATTGTTACAGTGTAGGGCAAAGTGGAGTTGTGTAAAGCAGTGGAAAGGGCAAGACTTCAGAGTTGTGTAGCCTTAATCTTTCTGGTTTCTTGCAAGAAATAGATGAAGTACTCAAATGGAATGACTCAGAGAACTCCGTAAAGAAACTACTGTGGTGACAAAGTTATGGACAGGCTTGGAGAGAAGGAGAGGAGTAAGGATACAGCGTCATCCTACTAAGGAACAGAGGAAGGGCACTAGTTGCCAGTCGTACCTAGTGCTTCCTCTTGTCGGACGGAACAGTCATGGGAACTTTGGAGGACAGCCATGTGGAAAAAGTGAGCACCAAGAACCATGATCTTTGGTCATAGGATCACTCTTGGCCACTTGAACTATGGGAAGCTGGGAGAACAAAGGTCCTCACCCGACTACCCAACCCCTGTCTTCTCCCAGCACTTCCCCTTGGCAGAACACAGCCCAAGCCAGAAGCAGAGACTTGATGCTTTCCATATGTGGCAGCATCTAGGAGCAGGGTGTGATCGAGGAGGTGCAGAATGAGCTAGAGTGATAGACAAACGTATCCCACTTCCAGGGCTCTAAAGCTCCTTTCAGGCAAGTCACTCAATTTTCAGAGCCTTAGAATGTGTACTGTAGAGCAAAGGTAATGGTTTTGCTGATGCAGATTCACTACAAGTATAAACTAGATAATGTCTGAGGGAAGCCTTAGCATGTGGTAGACACGCCTCAGTGTTCACTGCTCCCACCTGGCTGATGACAGCTCCCCCCAGCTGCCGGGTGGCTGCCTAGTGAGTTTCCTATAAGCAGTGGTTCTCATCGTGTGGTACATAGACTATGGGCTTGAGAGGCAGCTGGGGTCCTATCACCCCACCATGGTCCAGCTACACCATGAGCAGAGATGTATCTTCATTCTGGACAAGTTTCCCTCAATGATTTCACACACAATAAAGTCTGGGAACCACCACCCTAGAAGTCCGTATTTCTAATTGATGCCCATTTGGGTAAAATACAGGTGAGATTTACCTGTGCTCAGCAGTCATTAGGTGCAATTATAGTCTATCCTCTCCATGAAGGAGGCCATCAGACCAGGACACTAACTGCCTGTCTTGTGATGGTAGGTTACACTGATTCTCCATTTTACTGACTTTATTAATACCCAAGGAACAATGTTCCCAGGCTTTTAATTAAAAATTCTCTATCATCCAGACTTTAATCATTTTCTAGGTTGGATATCAACTTGGTTTAAACCCCACACACACATACACCCTGAGGTGTATAATAGGCAAAGGAGAAGCTGTTAAAAGGGAATGAAGCTTTTTGAAAGCTTTGTGGAGGAGAATAGGTCAATTCTAAGTATCAACAGGAGGAGGCCAAACCTTAGGGTAAGATCCAGGATCAAGCGCCGTACTTTAATTAAGGAAAGGTACAAAGAAAATTCATCAGCAGTCGGGGACAGAAACCAAGCTCTTGATTTGGTCCTGAACTGCTGAGGGTTCGCCTTGGCTGCAATAAACACTGACTCAAAATAGCAACAGCTCAGATGAAACAGAGTTTTACTGGCTGCTCATATAAAATTGCGGAGGTCACAGAACCAAGGACGCAGTGTCGTTGTTTCTGGCCTGGCCCTTCGTAGAATGTGACCCACGTTTTCGTGTTACAAGATGGAACTCCAGAGGCTGTCTGGGGCAGCTGAGGCTTAGACTCTGCCACACAGCGTGTCTGCTTGTATCGTGGGGCAGGACTTGTTCATGCGGTGTTACAGATTAAATTAGAACATCCCCCAAAGCTCCGATGGGTTTGGAAAGTAAGTGACTGGATCAGAAGCAATGTACTCATCCGTGAATTCATCTGGGGATCGTTTAGGAGCCTGTGGACTATTAGAACGTGGGGTCCTGTTGCAGGGGTGGGTCCTTAAGGGCATGACCCGGAAGATTACGTTCTTATCTCAGCTTCTGCTCTCTCGCTAAGCTTTCTAGCTGCCATGGGGCCTTTCACCTTGATGTTTCTGCCTTACAGCCAACCAGGGACCAAACCCACTGGAGCTGTGATTCCCAGTAAAGCTCTCCTTTAGAGTGCAGCTATCCAGTGCTTTCTCTCAGTGACGAGAAAGCTAATACACGTGGCCAGACTGAAATACAAAAGAGGGTTGGAAGTAGCATCACAGGGAGTTATCCTGTGAGGTGGGTCATACATTCAGGGCAATTAGAAGCCATTGCCAATGGGGTTTGGGGCTAAGAAACTTTGGACTGTCTTTTTTCAACAGGACATGTATCACAGAGATTCCCACAAGACAGATACTACTCCAGGTATTCTTTGAAAGAGAAATCTTAAACCATGGAATTGGCAGCACAAGTAATAGAAGAGCTGAACATACTCACATCAAGATGAGCCAACCTAGAGATCCGCAACCGTAGGAAGTTTCTTTCTTCCCAGGAGGTAGAGATAAAAGAGAAACTAGAACACCAGTACAGGTTACAGGTAGATGTTAGAGCCCAGTGGACCATTCTAGTTGATGTTGGAGCCAAGAGGAAATGAAGTCACTGCTAAAAGGGCCACCAGAAGCAGAGTGAGAGAGGAAGAACTGTGCTGGCCTTTCCTGTCCTCTGCCCCTCTAGTTTCTTCCCAGGCTTCACATTAGCCGAAGCTACCCAGAGGCCAGTGTGCGCGGGGCCTGTGAAATGTCATCTACCCTAAGAGTTCAGGTCAGCGACTGCAGCAACACCCAAGTTTGTGCCTAGGTAGCCGGCTCATCAGAGCGCCCTCCAGCCTTACCTGGGAATGAATCCAGAAAGGGTCCTTCTGTTGAAGCAATGACTCCACGGAGACGCATGTGCTCCAGTGTTTGCTGTAGCACTATTCAAAATAGGCAAAAGATGAAAACAACCCAAATATCTGTAGACAGGAAAAACAAATGAACAATATATAGTGTACACGTATAATGAAATACTATTCTGCCATATAGAATGAGATTCTGGTATGGATCTAACATGGATAAATCTTGCTGAGAGAAACAAGCCAGATAGAAAGTGACGAGAACTGTATGATTCTGCTTAATAGGAGAGAGCTAAAAGAAGCAAATTCATACAGACAGAGAGTAGAATAGAGGCTCTCTGGGGCTGGGAAGTGGGCAATAGACCTTAATCATTTATTAGGCACAGAATTTCTATTTGGGTTGATAATGTTTTAGAATGGGATGGCAGTAATTGCTGTACAACATTATGAATGTAATTAATGCCCCTGAACTTAACAAACTTAAAAGGTCAAAATACTAATTTATGGGAAAATATAGTGTTTGGAAGGTTAAGGCATAAAAATATAGGAGTTTCCATCCCCTGTCCAATGTATTGAACTGATTGAAAAACCCTGGACTGGAAAGGTAACTATTGACAGTGAAGTGATCACCACTGACTATGGGGTAAGACTGGGATCGAAAGACCAGGAAGGCTTCAAAATCCGTTTCCAAGATTTGTTATGAAGTTTCTGGCAGAAGAGTTGTTCCCACCTCTTCCTCACAGTGAACTTGATAGGACGGTGAAGCATTAGCACAAGTCAGAAGGTGAGGGCGAAGGCAATGCAGACCGGCGAAGTAAGCGTTGTTGCTGTACTGAAAGCATCTGAGACCTTGGGAATAGGTCACCGCACCGAAGATCCGGAGGAGAAGGGAGAACCCTGAGAGGCCCCTGAGGGTGCTTTGAAAGATGGAGAGAAGTGGGAGGAGGGTCAGGGGCTGGGGGTCACGTCGTCAGGAAAGAGAGTCCGGTGAGAACCTCTCTGCTGTGTCTGAAGCAGCCCCGACGCGTTTTCACACATTGGCACTGGAAAACGGTTGTTGGCTTTGAGAGCCAACCACGCAGAAGTCACTGGCTGCTTACTGATGACTGTTTTTGCTTCGGGAGAGGAATGTACACTGGAGTGGAATGAGTGGAACCATCTTTTCTGCGTCCTTCTGTTTGCTACCTCAGTGGAAGCAGTGAACAAACTCTATTCCCAGAACTGTGCCGCCAGCGTCAATGACGGCGGCACACAAATTAGGAGGTAAACACAAAAGCCATGTTAATTTCAAGCTCCATTAGAAACATAAGCGAGAAAAACTGGTGTCTGACACATAGAAAAGGTCAAAACTGGAAAGGAAAGGACAGAAACTGGCTTCCTGAGGTCCTAAGCAGGTCCTGCCTGCAGTGAAGACGTGAGAGTCTTGCTGGCCTCTCCCCGTTGTCAGTTGTGGAGTTCTAACACAGATCCTGCCCTCGGTGCGTCCTCTAGCCAGATGTGTGAGAGCACGGAATGCGGGCTGCATGTGCTTTCTCCTGCGAAGGAGACCGCACGAGATGGGGAGTACGGCCGCAAGATTCCATTCTGGAGCTGTCTTTTGTCTTTTGCACATCGCTTTTTTTCTTTTTTTAAGAACTCCTAATAGTATTTATGACTCTTGTGGGATGCGAAGCATGATTCCTTTTGAAGAATCCGTAACAAAAGTTGCCTCTGACGTGCGGTTGGCATAACATATCTAAGAGCCCTCAGGCCCCTTATTCCCTTTGAAGAGCGTGTTGCGCACCCCAGATCAAGTCTGGGAAATGCACACGTGTCCTGTCTTACTTGCCTGTGTTGACACAGAGGTTCTGCAAATGAAAACAGCCCTCGTAACTTTTCCGCAGTGTCCTGGCAGTGAGCATTCAGGATCTTCCATGATGGATGAGGCTTTGCTTGTAAATGGAAAGCCATGGGCATTAACTTGGTTTCCTTCAAGGCATTTTCTATTAGTGAGTGTCACATATGACTTTATAATGTTCCCATACCAGATGCTGATGTGCACTTTGATTCAATAGATGCAGGAAGAAAAGATATACAAAAATCTTGCCCTGGGTCAATAGATAAGAGTCACTGTCCCACCTGGAGCTAAAGGAATGGCCTCGCTGTCTTTCAGGCTTTTCTCTGGGCTTTTAAAGCCTAAGGTATCTTTTTCCCAGAAGTATTAAGTTTGAAGTACCCTTCACCCAGTGCGCCTCCCTCCTCTAAAAACAAAAAATAGTTTTTAAACACACACACACACACACACACATGTCAGGACAACAGATTTCCTTTTAAGCATGGAAAAACAGTCACAGCTAAATTACATTACTGTGATGAACTACAGGTATTAGTAACAGGGGAAAGACAGAGATCGCAGGAAACTCCTCTCAGAGCCAGGACGTGGATTCTGGCCTGGATTTAATTAAGTGCTGCTTGTGGCACCAGGCAGCCTGGCACTTAATTATATTCAGTTTAGCCCTTCATTATATATCATTTCTTATCATTCTCTGAATGTTTCAGGTGCTCCAGTCTCATTCTCTCCACTTCAGCTATAAGCTCCATGAGATCGGGCTCAGCGGCACACAGTAGACACTCAATAAACACATTATGATGAGCTCATAAACAAAGGAATCCGTGAATGTGTCTGCAGACGTGGGTGCTGCCTTCCACAGGATGAGATGCGACCCGCACACTCACACCGTGACTGAGAGTGGAGATTCTTTGTCTTTCCCTGGAAAGCATCCAAGTGTTTCTCTGCCTCTATATATAACAAACAAGTTTAATTTCTCTTCTCTGCATTCTTTTAATCGACTCCAGCAAAAAGCTTGAACATGTGGTTCTGTAAAATATTGGGAAGACTTTTGCCCACCCACTTCCACTTCCAGTGTATCTAAGCACTTATTTTATTCTCCTTAATGCGAGCTTTTTAAAATTTCTCAATTTAACTGCCATCTCCTAAGTGTATTATTTTCACCTTCTTCATGACACCTTATTAAAATACCTGCTTTAAATGAGATGTTCCTAAAATACCAGTGAAATACTCATAGAAAATTTCTTTAAGAAGAGCACCCAGAGCAAGCAGTAGTTATTATGTCTGAAATTGTAGAAAGGTTAAAAAGTAGTTGATTTTATTCTGTATCCATCTGTATGGATCATTTTTGTCCAGGATCCTGCAAGATTTGTATAATTTAAAAGTGGCTAAAAAATAAAATATCCAGCCAGGTGTGGTGGCTCACGCCTGTCATCCCAGCACTCGGGAGGCAGAGACAGGAGGATTGCTGAGTTCTAGGCTTGCCTGGGCTCCATAGTGAGCTCAGAGCCAGCCTGAACTACAAAGCGAGACCCTGTTTCAAAAAAATAAAATAAAATATCCAGTATGATAGGTCTTATGCAATTAATGATCTATTAAGACAGTTCATTTATATACATTTACAACAATCAAATGAATAATCCTTTTCTTTTAACACATGCCGTTTAATGAGTCCGGTACTGAGACCGAGCGAGCATTTTAACAGGACAGAAAGTGCCCTATAGTCCTCAGTAGGTCAAGAGAACCACTTCCATATGGATGGTTTCTTTATTTTTACTTCACGTGTTTGCTTGTGCTGGTGCTCATGCTTTCAGCACTTTGCATGCTGGGAGGGAGTCCTCCCCATTGACTGTATCTTGCTAATTATTCACATCCAGGGGACTCGCCATATTTCCAAAGTGTTTCTTTCTCTGCAACTTTTTTTTATTTGAATCTTTATTAGTACATTATATGTACACATCATGATCACATAAAATACTGAGAATTTGTACCAGTGTATGACACAATTCTCATTTTTTCCCATTCCCCCACCCACCCTGCAACCCTGCCACTATATACCTAAGCTTTCTTTCCCCCTTTTCTATTACCATTATATTTTTTCTTTTCCTTGTTACCCCTCTATCCCATTTCCTTTTGAATATTTTCTATTTTGCAATATCTACCATATATTCTAGGTCTAAGATTTTCTTCCCCTACAAATTCCAGTTTGGGCCCAGGATTTTCTTATCCTACTTCTAATTTATCATCGGCATTTCAATTTCAGGTCTGCCTTTTCTGCTTTAAATTTCTATAAATTATTTAACTATTGCTAGCCATCTTTAAACTTCTGAACCTTTAAGAAAGACTTAACAGGTGTAAAAAATTTTGTTTAACTTCACCAACGAATGTCCCTCAAATACATGCAGTTCTATTAAACATCTGCATGTATCATAGAAAATTGAAAATAGGTAAGATTTGTATATATTTGTGCCTTGTAGAAATGGTAGATTTTACTCTCCTTAGAATAAGTTTATAAATGCTCAGAAGCACACGCAATCTTTTTGGACAGTAACTTTGCATAATCTATAACAAAATTAACAACTAGACATGAGAAAGCCACTAGGTAGATAATCACTGAACCCCTGAGCTACATCACAGATGCTCACAGGATGGTTAAATACTGACTGCCGAGCCTCCGATTTATTGTGATTTGGATTTCAAACAAGAGTCCTATTCATCCAATGCTATCGAGCTGCTCAGGGCCAACTGCTCCCTTTCTCTTCTTGAGCACACAGAAAAGCTCCATTTCCCAGCCTCACAAATGACTGGGTCCTGGGGAAAGGCACTTGTCCGCCAGGTTGAAGCCTGGCTTTAAGATTCCCTCATGGTTCTCCACTCTTTCCCTCCCTTTTGCAGTACTGTTTTTTGCAAAGCTGACCTGCCTGCTTTTTCTCAGCTCTACCTTGATGCCCCACCAGCCTGTCTACCTTGGGACTTGGTATCTGCCAGGCTCCGGACCCCATTTATTAGACAGTTCCCCCCACCCTCACACATTGTGGCACAGGATTAAAGTAGCTTCCTGTCCAGCAATCTTCCTTCTGTTATGTGTGTGTGTGCTGTATCATTGTCCCCAGGGAAATCCAGCCCCCCCCGGAAATGGACAAAAGGCAGTGGTATTTCCCACATATACTTTAGGAAAATGTACTTCCCCAGCCTCCTTCACATACTACCCTACCTTAACTTCCATGAAATCACATCCCCAAAACTGCAGAAAACAATTTCCTTTTTTAAGCAGTATTCACTTTTCTGATGATAAACAGATATACATTTATTAAAGAGAATTTTGAGACCAAGAAGAGTACAAGAAAAAAAGTTCATCTTCATTGCCAGCCACTATCTAAAGATAATCCTTATCAGGGTTGGGGACAAGGTTGAAAGTATATTATTTCTGAGATTTACTTTAAAATAGTTCCGTAGATGGGCCAGGAATTTAGCTCAGTGGTTCCAGCATCTGCCTGGTAAGTGCAAGGTCCTGAGTTTGATCCCCGGTACCACACACCACAGTGCCGGGCATGGTGACACATACCTGTAATTCCAGCACTTGGGAGGCAGAGGCAGGAGGATTGCTGTGAGTTTGAGGCTTGCCTGAGCTGCATAGTGAGCTCAGGGACAGCCTGAACTACAAAGTGAAACCCTGTCTAAAAAAATATATATACAGACACACACACACACACACACATCCTATCAGCATTATATAATTATAGTTGAAATTTATAGTTATTTATGACCATGCTATTTAAATATATCTGGCTGTTTGATATTCTGTTGTACATTTAGGCTCTCATTTCTTCAAAGAATCAAACAAGCGTTGCTGCTAATTTCCTTCTTATTGCAAGCAAGAAGGGATGGACATCCCTATGCCTAAATCACTGTGAACATAAGTGGTATTACTTCAAGAGTTAATTCTTAGCAAGGGAATCCATTGGTATAAGTGTACAAAAATTGACATAAATCCTACAAGAAATAAACAAAAGGGCCAGAGGGTTAGCTCAGTGGTTCCGGTGCCTGCCTTGTAAGCGCAAGGTCCTGAGTTCGATCCCCGGTAACCACATATAATGCTGGGCGTGTCTCCATGCCCACCAATAATCAACGCCGCATACCACAATGCCGGACGTGATAGCTCACGCCTGTAATCCCAGCACTCGGGAGGCAGAGACAGGAGGATTGCTGAATTCGCGGTGGTTCGCCTGGGCACCATAGTGAGCTCAGGGCCAGCCTGAACTACAAAGTGAGACCCTGTCTCAAAAAAAAAAAGAAATAAAAAAATTAAAAATGGCTACATCTAGAAATCTAGTTACTAGGATGGAAAGACAAGAGCTATTTTCTAATATAAGCATTACAGGTGACTTTTTCTGTTTATATATTATTATAACTAGAATAAACATATTGGAAACTCTTCTATACTGATGCCAAACAAGTAAATTAGTACAACTACTAGAAATTGGTATGGAGATTCCTCAAAAGAGTATAGGTGGAACTACCATTTGATTTAGCTATACCACTCCTTAGCATGTATTGGGAGGAATTAGTCAGCACACTATAGAGGTATATGCATACTCGTGTTTATTGAAGTTCAATAGACAGTAGCCGAGATACAGAACTGGCATAAGTACCAAGCAGCAGATGAAAGGATAAAGAGAATGTGGCATATTTACACAAAAAAGAATAAAATTTTGTCATTTGAAGGATAATAGTTGGACCTGAAGACTGTTATGTTGAGTGCAATAAACCAGACTCAGATAAATATTGTATGTTCTTTCTCATATGGCAAATCTAGAAAATATTAATAGAAAATCATAAGAGAGACTATTATTAGACCCGAGGAAGGCAGTAAGCGGGATAAGGAGAAATAAGGTGTACAGTAGGGGGATGAATATAACCAAAATTCTTTGTACACATTGAAACCGAAACATGGGAAATTAGGGAGGAGGTGAGGTGTGGAGATGACTGAAGCACCTTTTGTACATGTACAAATCTGGCAAAACGAAGCCAATTCATGTGTGTGGTCAATATGTACCATAAAGTGTGCAGAAGAAACACAGTAAAAATTATTTGATTTGTATCAAGGTGCTGCTACAGATTAAAAATCTAAGTGAACATTTTAACAAGCACATAGTAGACAGCTACTTTTAAACATCTGCTTTTCTGAAAATTTGTAATTTACTCTCCCCCAAACAGTGTATACTGGTTCCTGTCCTGTAAAAGCCTCCCTGAACATCATCTTTCAAGTCTTTTCTAATTATGAATATCATTTTAATATGCATGTGTTCTCTTGATGAGGGGCATTTGCATTTGCAGTTACTGGCGATCTGTATTTCCCCTTTGGCTTCCTAGTGAATTCACAAGAGCTCACACGCCTGATACATGCTGTCCTGGTGCTGCTGGTAGGTGGTGTCCTGTGCCAGGGACTCGACCGCGGTTTCTAAGTCGGAGTAGCTCTCTTCTTGACGGCCTCCAGAGCCTAGCGCGTGGCTTACTCCTAGGATCCCTTCCTTCGACAAGTGGTAGAGGGTGGGAATGCAGAGCAACTGCATGGTGACAGCCTGAGCCTCCCTCTGAGCTCATAAACCTGCCATGACAGCACTTCAGAAAGGCACCGAGCCACAAGAGCAGGGACAGAACAAACACAGAACAAAAGCATCACAGTGTGCCAGGTCCAGTACAGAGAGCTCAGCAGTACACTGTTATCTCCAACACAAATCCCATACTTAATAGGTATGTATGCCTATATCAATTAGTAGTCGTGGCTAGTTTGCATGTCAGGGAGCCGTGCACGCGTGCACAAGCAGCCACACATGTCAGACACTTAGCAGGTGGATGAAGACCGAACTCGCAGACTTCAGAGTGGAATGCCGTGCATTCAGAGGGTTTGTGTCTGTTTTGTAGACTGTATCCTAGGCCCCTAGAACAGTGCATGGGCTGGATGGTTAACAAATCCCCGTCGAACTGGAGATGAACCAGCGAGCGAGTGATCCGACATTTAACAATTGGGTGTCAAGACTTGAGCGGCACGTGGTGTGTGGTGCAGGGCACTGCAAGCTGGCAAAGGCTTTGGAATGTTAATGGGGAAGGTGCAACATAACGTTAGACTGAACGCAGAGGAAAGATGGGAGAGCCTCGGCCCCACGCCGGCTCTGGCAGAGAATAGCTGAGCCAGTCTCCACCACGCTTACCGAAGACCTACTGTGCACTCCGCTCTGTGACACAGGCAGGCTGTGCCTCGGCCCTGTGTGGGAGGGAGAGGGCATCAGTGCGGCGCTCCTGTAAACAGACAGAGAAGTTACAGGTTTTGCTAATGGCTAGACACACAAGAAGACAGGCCAACCTGGCTGAGCAGGAAATGTCGGAGCTGCAGAGAGGACATCTTGGACACAGTTCATACAAAACAGAAGATCTCTGTGCATTTGAGAACCTCAGAACAAGTGTGTGAGGAGGACAGAGTGGGTGGGAAGTGGGGACCGAAGCTGGGGGCAGTGTCCTCACAGCTCTGCTCTGTGATGGCGCTGCTGACCCCTGGCCTCTCCACCAGCAACACGGGCCAGGGAACCCCTGCTTGCTAGGCTAGAGTAAGGGTCAGGCACACACGACTGGTTCTTTACTGAATCCGTGGCCCAGTGGAAATGCTTAGTTATGGTCATTTTCTTTTGGTTTTCCTTTCCTTCTATTATTATGTATATTTTGAGTTCAGTATGAGCAAACTCAGTCTCATGGTTCAGTAGATCTCCTTAGTGACAATCCCAGGGCAAATACCTTAGTCAGTGCTCACTGCATGACAGCTGGTGTTATCATTATACCCAGTAAGCAGTCTTCTGTGCCCTAGGATTTAACCTGCATTTTCTCACCGAGACTTTGATTTCATAAAGTCACTGTGGACTTAAAATACTAAATTGAGGTCCCAGCATCTGATACTTGCCTATGGGGAATTCTGAACCCATTCATAGTTGGGATTTGAATACGCTGTTTAGACACAACTGCATTTTCAAATAAGTGGAATATTGGTTAGTTCAGATCTTCAAAGCATCTCTGAAATCAGAATGATGAAAATGTAATCTATACATATCGGATTGCTGTGTTTATCTGCATCAGCATTTTCCTGATAGCTATGAGGAAAGTATATAAATACAGAGATTAAGTGAATGCATAAAAATAAAAAGACTCAGCAATAATTTGCAGCTCAAACAACAAAACAATAATTTAGAGCTCTGACCTTGTAATTCAGCTGATTAGTGGAAGCCAATTCTCTTCTAATTTCCTGTTGCGTTGTAGTCATTGATGAAGGACTCGTGATGAGTCAGTATGCCAGAAATTGACAAGTTCTACTCCTTTTGTGTCCAGATGACCTGTATGTCCTGTTTCTCCAATTTTCAAGTTAAAACAGTTGGTTTTCTTCTTTCTAACCACCAATACGGCAAATGAAAGTGGCTGCTCCCTTTTTCTTCATCACATAATTGCATAACAAAGTTCCCACACTGCGAAGTATACTGTTGACAGTACATACAATAGAGTAGAATACATCCTAGTCTTCCTTAACAGTATGAAGCCACACAGTTGTAAAGACCCCCTTTAATCGGATTGTGTACCCAGATCCGACCACACACCCAGCAAGCAGAGAACAGCACAACCCTCCGTGATTCACGTTTTTACTATTGACAGTAGATATAATATTTAGACTCCGAATATTATCCACACGGATATGTCAGAATTCTTTTCTTTTTCATCCTTCTGCTTTTATTAAGACATTAAATTCTTATGCATCCCACCACCAAGTCCCTCTTACAAATACAGTTCTGTGTCCTGGCCTATTCATACATTATTAATGTCACATTGGAGAAAACCTTTCCGAAATGGGTCCTTCCTGACTTGTAACTACTGGGAGCTTCTGCCAAGCTCCAGGGTGCCAGCAGCACCCCAAGCTCCCCCGAGGAAGGAAGCTGCCGGAGCCGCTCTTCCCCGGATAACGCAATTAGCTTTCGCTTCCATTTGTCAACCGTCGTGTGCACCTGAGTGGCCCGCGTTTGTGCAGCTGCTGTCAGTCGCGTCGGCCTCAGCTCAGGGAGAGCGGGCGGGCTCCGAGCTCTGGGGCAAAGAGCAAGACAGATTTGCACTCATCGAACAAGAAAGTGGCTCTGCTGGCTGTCATTCTGGAAGGAGCCTTCGCCTCAGGGTCCCGCGGTGGGTTCCTCGCCGCGTCCCCAGCGTCCCCTCGTGCCTCGCTGCTGAATTAGC
>PVIC010032126.1:0-20890 GCA_004025085.1 Thryonomys swinderianus
CCTTCCCTTCCCTTTCCTTCCTTTCTTTCTTTTTTACTCTTCTTTCTCCTTTTTTATTTTTTCTTTCCTTCTTGTCTTTTATTTTCTTTGTTTTTTTCTTTTATTATTTCCTTTCCTCCCTTTTATTCATTCCCTTTTCTTTCTCTTGCTCTCTTCCCCCTTCTCCTCTTCCTCCTTTAAAATCTGTGCCTGGTGGCTTGAAACTGCTATACTTGGAAAAGTTCAGGAATTATTTTGTTTCCTATTTTACAAAAGTTTCTTCTTGGGGGCCGGAGGATTAGCGACTGCCTCGCAAGTGCAAGGTCCTGAGTTTGATCCCCGGTAACCACATACAATGCTGGGCGTGGAGACTCACACTCACCAACAATCAATAACACATACCACAGTGCCGGGCGTGGTGGCTCACGCCTGTAATCCTAGCACTCGGGAGGCAGAGACAGGAGGATTGCTGAGTTTGCAGCGGCTTGCCTGGGCTACATAGTGAGCTCAGGGCCAGCCTGAACTACAAAGTGAGACCCTGTCTCAAAAAAAAAAAAAGTCTTTATATGTCTTTTTTCATTTTGCATATGAATTTTAATGTCTTCCTGCTCATTTTACCTACTGTTCCAGTTTTATACTGGTGGTCAGATATCTATCAAAACAGTTTAACTTCTTTTATTTTAGCTAATTACCCACAATTTTTTCAATATGTGAAAACATCTGAGGTCGGTTTCGAGTAGCTTTTATCCAGTGTATGAGTGGATTACTCTGACCTGGAATTTTAATCTACTTTGATTGCTCCTGAAACCTTTAAGGTCACCTAAATCTAATAATGCATATATTTACACATATTTAAGTGCAGAATTTATGGCTTCCAGAAACTTCTGCTCTGGAATCTTAGATAAAACTTTACAATGTTTTTTGTTTTACTGTTTTTTGTCTGGGTGCACCCCAACCATGGAACTTTCTGCATTCCATTTTAGTTTTGATCTTTCTTTTCTAGTCACCTTGCCTGCCTTTTTTTTCTTTGAAGAATATATCCATCCACTCCATACTATGAAAGTTCAGTCTCAAATTTGAAGCTGTTTGGTTTTTATATTGTGTAAATCACAAAAGCTAGTTTCTATTTTCCTTTCTGAAGCTCACTGAGATAATTTTAAGATGGTTTCATTTATTTTGTATTTTATTTATTTTCCTTATACTAACTACAGCTGTAGTATCAGTTAAAGTTTTGCATTGCAAGCAACAGAAAAATAAAACTCTGGCTGAAATAAGCAGAAAGGAATTCACCGGAGGGATCTAGAGTAACCCACAATATCACGAAGGAGGCTGCATAGTTAAGCTCCCAAGGCAGAGAGCACAAGGCTCCAAAATCCAAAAAGCTATGCAAGGTGGTGCCCCAGGATTTCTGATCCACTGAAGGGCACCACTGTAGCTCTCAGAGTCCTCAGTTCTGCCTTCCCAGGGGATAATCTCCTAGCTACTCCTGCTTTATTTTCATTTCTCTTTCAGAGGTCATGGCTCTAGCATGGGTGTCTGAGGTCAGGACCCTTGTCCATGCACTTGCTGCTGGAGGAAGCAGAGAAGGATTACTGAGGACTTTGTCCCTTGCACTTCTGTACTGGAAGGCAGAGTCCCCGGCTCTCTCCCACCTTCCATAGTCAGTCACTGCTCCCTTTAAAATGGTGTTTAAACGCTGGAAAGCCATGACATAACAAATGCTTACTGCAAACCTGTGCAGGTGTAATTGTTCTCAATAGAATGCAGCAATATTTCAAAGCTTTACTTGAGCCCTCTTACCACATAAGAAAAGAAAATCAATGGTTGGATTTACCTAGCCTCTTCCAGAAAGGTGCTACAAGCAGAGAGCACCCTCCTTTCCAGGCTGTGAATCAGGGTTCCTGATCCCCAGTTTGTAAACCCTCCATCTCTTTGGTGGGAAACTTCTGTTCTTTCTTCTTACCTGAATTCAGATTTTGTGCAAATTCCCACCCGTCTGGGAAAAGCTGCATCTTCAGAGACTTTGTCGGCCACTGTGGAAAGCCCAGGGCAGTGCTGCCTTAGTTGTGTAATCAATTACTGCTAAATCACATAATGTAATTTTGATAAAAACAAAATGTAGAGAAAAAAATGAGTTTACTGAATGATTTGAAGGGAAGTTTTCCTGGTTTTCCAAAAGGTATTTTGCAGAAAGAAATTCTTTTTTGTTCATCCAAATCTCTGAATATGATGTGTGGGAATTTTGCAGCCATCTAGGCACAAGGCTGAGGATGGAACTAACATATAGATAAAGGGGAACCCACATAACCCCACAAAAGAGAGTCTGGATCTCTCCTGCCTCTTTCTAAGAGGACAGAATAAACATTGCTATTTTAAAAGTCATTTCCTTTTGGCTGTTTTTGCTACTTGCTGATGCACACATAAAAAAAATCCATAAAGTTTTTATTGAACCACCCTCCAAGGCCCAGGAATAAAAGAATGAAGTGGTTAGTTCTCAGACATAGCATGCTGAAGAAATCACTAAGAGGAGAATAAGCGTTCCATAATTATTTTCACAGAAATCTTAAAAGATTATAATGTTTTAGTTCCAAAAACCACTTTTTAAATTTTCCCATTGTTTTTACCAGCAACATTGACTTTTATGTGTAAAACATTATGAACCATGTCAGTTGTTAGCAAAGGAAGTTAAAAAATAGTTTCATATCCAGTAATTCGTATTTTCTAATGATGTCAAATAAAGTTGCATATGTCAATGTAAGTTATGTTATGCTCTCAAATAATGAAATATGTCCTGTTTTATACCTAAACATGACTTTCAGAAGGGCCTGATAGAAAAATCATCTGTCTACAACCTGTTTAGTTATTAGCAGATAGGTATATTGTGTAAAGGATAATAAATCACACATTCATATATTAAACATCTACTGTATACTAAGTTGGGAAAAAGATACCTGTTATCAGTAGTAAGCAGGTGTGAAAGGTTCCTTACCTTCCTCCAAAGGTTCTTGGAGTTCATAGAGAACATGAGTATTCAGACTAATGAACAGGCAGCTGTACACAGTGTGATCAGAGGGCTTCTTCTAGTTAAGATATATGAAGTTTCCCATTTAGAATTTGAATGGGGATTGGGATGGGAGGCAAAGATTCCTTGCAAAATGCATCACAAGTCCGTCTTGGTGTATGAATTTAATTTCAGTAGGCAAAGGAAAAAGTACGTCAAGACTCCTGGAAGTAAAGTACTAGGAAAGAGAGAAAATGCTCTCTAATCATGTTCAGAAAGTGAGGAGAGCTACTCCAAGGCAGGAAGCAGCAAGGTGACGGAATTACTGAGGAACAGCAGCAGCCGAGGATGAGCATTTTAGAGTTACTCTGAGAATTATGTTCAGCTTAGCGATGCTTTCCGTGTGCTTTTGATCAAGAGGGTTCTGGCTTCATGGTGGAGATTAACATTGAACAGGAGGAAGCAGAAGAAGTGGCAGTTGTTATTCAGGAAAGATGTAGAAATGTGTCAAAGAACTGAAGAGATAAGGAAAGCTTGGAAGAGTATTTTATTTATACAGCATTAATGGAATCTGGTAAAAAAAAAAAAAGAGGGAAAAAAAGGCATCACGATGACTTTTCGGGTGAGATAGGTAGAAAGGCCATTTCTGGGCCATTGTCAAAACCAGCTGATATTGAGGGCCAGTGAGGTTAGTGTTAGGTGTGGCTCTTAATCCTGTGTATGGCAGCTTTCAGTTATTGGATATGTGTGAGCACTTGTGTGCACAGGTTTGGAGTTTGGAGGTGGGCCAGAGTCTGTGATCTATTAACTAATGGTGATACTGTCAACCTTATAATGTTATGGTGTGGAGTGAATGTGACAAAATACATAGCAACTTAACACAGTGCCAAGAAAGAGGCAACCATTGGATGTGCTGTGTTCTTTGTGATACTTTCCTTTCTCCTCAGTTTTTCAACATACAGTATGGAATAAAAAATGAGAATGGTTCATGTCTATAGATACTTATAATGTATCCAACACTCTGTACCCTTCTAATACATTCTCATTCAAATGCAATAGTACTTTTATTATTTTCATCTTATGGAAGTGGAAACACATAGAGCTAACCTTCTGTGATGCCTCTCTCTGTAGGAGATGTATCCAAATCTTGCTTTATATAGTTTTAACTTTTAATGAGTTTCCATTATTTCCGTCAGATACAAGACCATGCTAGTGTTCGTCTTTACCTTATCCTCTTGAGTAATGACTAGACATTTTCTGAAATACCTACTACAGTAAACCCACTATTGTAAAATTAATATTAAAACATTCTCTTTTACATACTGTCAACTCTACTGTTGAGTTTCATACACAAGAAATGTAAACATAGATTTGTATTTCAGATTCATATATTCAAGCATTTCCATATCCTTTGACTAATAGATTTGAAAAGAATTTAAAGTCTTTCTATTCATCACATACACAGGTTTGAGTTAATCCTACCAAGAGGCTGTTGTATCAAGACTGCTACACTTCCAGTCACAGAATTCCCTTAGTGCAAACCCACCACTCAGTATCTGTATTCATCCTCAGTAATGTTTCCTTCACTACCACTTTTACCCATTTCCACAGCATTTAGAAAACTACCTGATATGTGCTCCTCATACTGTGTGAAGTGAATAATTCATCATTAAGAACATTCAGTATCCTTTTCATGTCTTTGTGATTCTGCAAAAACAAAGCATAATTTTTTGAAGATGTGATTACATTTGTACCCAAGAAATGCTAAAGAAACTGAAGAAAGGTTTCTGAAATAAGTTGACATATGTCGAGTTCTCCTAACATCTGAATATCAGTACTGCTGTGAGTCTGAGAAGACGTGCTTCCTTCCTTGGATACTGAGGCAGGAAGTTAGCAGTTGCTTCTTAAGCCTTGGTCATTTCCATTTCAACTGCTTGAAGAAAAATCTCAACCTTATTCTGAACTGGGGAGGAGACCCAAACTCAAGGTGCTGATCAATATTAGAACATGATCCACTCATATCATGAATGATTGGGCTTAGAACAGAAAAGAATGGTTGTTTTATATTAGACTTAATGATATTCCTTTGTTTTCCATTGTACTATCCTGATATCACTATCTCTAAGCAGAATTCAGTCATGAGTGACTTTAACTTTTTTTTTTTTTGAGACAGGGCCTTGCTTTGTAGTTCAGGCTGACCCTGAGCTCACTATGTAGCCCAGGCAAGCCTGGAACTCAGCAATCCTCCTGTCTCTGCCTCCTGGGTGCTGGGATTATAGGCGTGAACCAGCCCGGCATGAGTGACTTTAATTTTAATACTTCTTCTTATGGAAAAACTCAAGTAAAACATAACTCAATAAGTCTCATTGTTCTCAAATTTATTCATCAAGTACTAAAACACCATAAAAGTAAATTTGAAAGTTGAATCTGAAGTAATTGATATCCTGTTCCCTGAGTTCATGTTGAAAAGTGCTTCATTGGGATTCAGGTTGAATTTAAAGGTTTACTTTCATTTATTTGTTTAATGAAGTTATTCATAGCATCTGATGATGATAGTGAATTTGTGATTGCTAAGTTAGAGTTGGACATTACATCTACATGTCTGATTAAGAGGGAGTTACCATTTTCTGTGCTGAAAATTCCCAGAAAAGCTGGATCTGTCACAGGTGCTACAATTTGTGTTTCAGAAAATTTGCTTCCTTAACTTTAACTATCCCCAAAGTACCCCATTCTATATAAAGTACTGCAAGGAGTCAGCATTTTTTATCCAGTTTCAGTACTTTGATGTAAATTAGAATTTTTTTTTCTCTACAGCTTACATGTTGTAGAGAAAATAGAATTTCAAACAGAGAGGTCCATTTGCTTTCAAGTATACAAGTATTTTCATATTTCCACTTTGAAATCATAAAAAATACTGCCTAATAGTGATAATTGACCATTGAAAATGGAACAAACCACATTTGTTAGAAAGGAGAATAACATATGAGGCAGAAAGTATAAATTTGACCCATTATGGTAGAAAATGAGAAGTGTGAAATACTAAGCCTAAAAGTACTAAGCAAATTTAGGGATGCCTTTTTTTTTTTTTTCCTAAAGTAAAAATTTGTATTTCAAACTCATTGGCATTCCTATAATTTTTCTGTTGGGCAGCCTCTTTTCTATGGTGATGTCAGGGAGTTGAAGACCATTTGAACAAAGTCCTACTCTGGCAAAGTAATCCCTCTTTTTATCATATTTCAGCCAAGGATTTTTTTCTGTTTTCCATAATTAGAAACATTTCTCTCCAATCATTTGATACAAAAGGGTGATAAGAAATTTTCTCTTATGTTTCCCAATAGAGGTAGATTCTTCAAAATTGGCTGAAGTTGGCTTGCCCACTTAGATCTTTGAAAATGGAATTCTGCAAGAAATAGGAATAGCTTTAAAAAAATCATTGTTAAGAGGCTAATATTATTAGATGACTTAGTGAGGAAATTGACTGTAGTTAAATCTATTTGGAATATTTTTAGATGAGATTCATTCATACCTTTGTTTTGTATTAATGCAGTTCCAACACATGGGAGTTAATTGAATTGAGAAATAAATGTGTTTACTGTTAACTCCTTGACCTTTGAATTGTAATTTCAATTTTATATTCCTATAGGATTATTTAACCATTCATAAATATGGCAATGCTGCCAGAAATGATCTCTGGAATACGTTGTCAGAGGTAATATAGAGGAAATTCAAATATCAAAATGTGAATTTGAACATTTGACTTTTTAAACTATACTGACTTATTAACACTAACAATTTATCTTTGTATAGTTTGGTTTTCTCATATTGCTTTGTTGTTTTATTCTTTGTATGATATACCATAAAACTCATTAGTTTAAAATTATTTAAAATGTAGAGAAGATGCCTAGATTATTTTCAAATATGAATATTTCTGAAATTTAATTTTAATACAGTATCAGGGATTAATGCTGAAGTTAAATACTAAAGTCTTAAAGAATCTATATGCTATGTGAGAATGGACAGTGGAGATGCTGAATGACACTGAAAATTCTTGTCTTAATGGTGAAATTTATTTTACTTTTTGTTATATAAAAACTTTGTTACTAAAGCATTTATATATACATATAAGCATAGCTTCAGGCAAGATTAATTAACTAGGATATTATGTTGGTATCTCTCAATGCAATCTCTGATTTTAAACATTTTCGTATTTAGGAAAATTAAAAAATTTAAAAATGAAAGAGCTAATTACAGATGTTTGTAAAACTAATTTCTATAATTTTTCTTCTAAAGGCTTTAAAAAGGAATGGAAAATATGTAAATATACAAGAAGTAATGGACCAGTGGACACTGCAGATGGGTTATCCTGTTATCACTATCCTGGGTGATACAGCAACAGAAAACACAATAGTAATTACCCAACAACACTTTGTTTATGACATCAGTGCTAAAACTAAAGCACTTGAACCTCGAAATAACAGGTACATACATACTCTTCTACATGAACAAAATTCCTTTTTTTATTCTATTTTGCATTTTTAGTATCTTAAAATGTATTATAAGGTAATTTTGAAATGTTGTGGATGAAATAGTTTCTCCTTTATATTTACCCATGCTATTTCATTTTTCTTTGATTCCCAATTTGCTGGATATTTATAGGTGATAACATTATTTTAGAAGACATCATTTCAAATGATCATGGTGATTTATAAAAAAGAAATCTCCATGAATATTTTTTGGGTTAGATTCAAGAATGAAGATATGTTTCAGTGCATTAAATAAAATAAATGTGAGGTTTGTAAGTCAAATGAGAATAGAAATTACCAATTCAGAAAAAGGAAGTAAAACAAAAATTTAACACTAAGTAATGTCCAGCGGAATTAAAATAGATATCTAAGATAGTTTATCAATGCTGTAGTCATTACACTACATTTTTCTTACATTTTTGTTGTTTGAAACGACAAAACATATTTTATACATAGACTCAATTCTGAAGCTCTTAATTACTGATAATTAACCATGTAGGGTTCTTTCTTTTCTACTTTGTGTTTTCTATTTTGTTTTGCATAGTGAAGCCTGAGGCACAGTTGTAGTAGGATTATATCAGTTTCATCTCTTATGAGATGTCTTGATAAGTGATTGAGGTGCGGGTTGGGAGACAGATAACTACTGATGAATATAAAGGGTAAAATGAAGTGATTGGACTGGGTTCCTCATGTATCTTCCATTACGTTGAACAAATGGGAGTCTGAGTTTATCAACTCCAGTGTCCAGGAAACCTAGAATGCACATTCAGAGTTATTATCTCCAAAAGGAAAAAGAAAATCATTCCCAAACCAGCTTCCACCAATTCAAAATATATTGGAGAAGTGAGTGTAAAATGTATCAATATTTTCTTTCAGCTATGTTTGGATTTTGATTTAGGAAACAGCATCGTAAATCATGCATGCATATGTTTATCATTAAATAGTATATATGATTAAAACATTTATGTGCTTAAATCATATATTTAGCAACATCATACATAATATCTTCCAATTCAGACAGATTGGAAAGCACTGATTTGTGCCATCCAACTGATGGACTTGTGCAGTGCCATCTTCCCTGCCGCATTGTCACTGTTGTCAGGGTCCACCTGTCACTGAGGCTACACAGCTCAGATTCCCCACAGCTGGCCAAGTGCTCCTTCTAATCACTCACCGTCTGGCCCCAGGCTAAACATGCTTAGGCATCAAACCTGGCCTTGCCAGGAAGTGCATAAAAACCACTTGACTGTGGCACAGAGAGAGAGTGCTCAGCCTGACACCGGCCTCTCGGTTGCAGACAAACAGAAAGGACACGTAGATGACGGGACACATTTTGAACTGAAATGCTTTGTCAGTCTGTGACAGACATCAGATGTACTGGCTATGAGAATTACTCTGCAAAGGAAAAATGTCTCCCAGGCTGTGTAAGCATACATAAGGTCTAGAGACCTTTGCATCTGGTGGAATTAAAAAATGATATACATGATTTTGAACTCTGAGTACTTGGCATATAAAATATTAAGAGGAAGGTAATGCAGGATGTCCTATTAGCCTCCAAAGTGGTGCTGTATTTTGAAATAATAGAGCTTTTAGTTAAAAATACGGTATTCCAGTTTTATGTTATTCATCATTTAATTTACTGTGACATTCTGGTCAAGGTTTCATTACTACAGTAATTCTGTCTGGCTTTTCTATATAGCCTTTGTAAGGCTAATACCATTTTACACAATATACACAATTGATGTAGGAAAGAAAACCTACTACCTATGTTAAAAATCTTGTAAAATGTGGTTACGTTCTAAGCCGAGATAATAACTTTTTGTCTTTATCCTTCTAGGGTACACAGGAACATCATTATGACATGCCTAAAACATCTTACTGTATCCAGAAATTAGATTTTTCATATGGAAAAGTTGCTTTACAATATAAAAAGGAAAGAGTTTTATATCAATAGAAGCATGAAGTTAGTTGATGTGTAGCAATGTAGAGTATGTGTTCAAGGTTTTGTACTTGAGAAGCTCAGAATTTGGCTTTTTTCTTTATAACATTAGTACATTGCAATGTTCTATGTCTGCCCACATAGAGAGGGGTTTCAGAGAGGTTTATACTACAGAGGATGGTTATCTCCATAGTGATAGTTCTTTTTCTTACTGGCCCGACGGCAGCAATCTGAACAGTTTTTCACAAAGTCTGCGACTTTCATAACATCTCAAAATATGATACCATCTTTTTTTAATTGAATTCTTTATTGGTACAATTTATATACATCATCTGGAAACACAAGAAACCTAGAATACCAAAAGCAATTCTAAGCAACTACGACATGGCAGGGGGCATTACAATCCCCAATTTAAAACTCTACTATAAAGCTGCTGTGATTAAAAACTGCATAGTACTGGCAAAGTAACAGACCCAAGGACCAGTGGAATAGATTAGAAATCCCAGAAACAACTCCGGATATACTAAGATACCATCTTTTAAAAAATCTTTCTTACACCAGTGAAACCATGTATCTCTTTCTCTCTCTCTCTTTTTTTTTTTAGACAGGGTCTTGCTTTGTAGTTTAGGCTGGCCCTGAGCTCACTATGTTGTCCAGGTAAGCCTGGAACTCAGCAATCCTCCTGTCTCTGCCTCCTGAGTGCTGGAATTACAGGTGTGAGCCACCACGACCAGCATGTATCTTTTATTTTTTACTTTAATATAGGCATTGAAACAAATGTTACCTAACTATAAAAATCTAAACTACTCAGGCCGGAGGGTTAGCTCAGTAGTTCCGGCGCCTGCCTCTCAAGCTCAAGGTCCTGAGTTCAATCCCCGGTAACCACATACAATGCTGGGCATGGAGACTCATGCCCACCAGCAATCAATACCACATACTACAGTGCCGGGCGTGGTGGCTTACGACTATCATCCCAGCACTTGGGAGGCAGAGCCAGGAGGATTGCTGAGTTCGAGGCTTGCCTGGGCTACATAGTGAGCTCAGAGCCAGCCTGAACTACAAAGCGAGATCCTGTCTCAAAAAAAAAAAAATCTAAACTACTCACAAATATAGTGGAGGCCTAGAAACTAATAAAGAAAAAACATCTTGGTCTCTGAAATAGATATTTTAAGACTTTTTAAAATACTTAAAATGCAGTTACTACAATTCAAATGAAGTCGAGTGAGTAGAATACAATTTCATGGATTACTTTTTTCTAGTCTTTTTAAAAGCTAAGATACTACGGTCTTAGAATTCCTTCACTCAGTTGTATTTTGTAGCTCCTAGTCTTTTGATAAAACAGAAAAACAACATAATTAACATGCTTTCTTTTATTTTCAAGGGATATTTTGAACTTACCAAATATATACTATTTAAAAGTTATGAAAAAATAACTTACACAAGTGCCGGGCGTGGTGGCTCACGCTTGTAATCCCAGCACTCGGGAGGCAGAGACAGGAGGATTGCTGAGTTCGAGGTTTGCCTGGGCTACACAGTGAGCTCAGGGCCAGCCTGAACTACAAAGCGAGACCCTGTCTCAAAAAAAAAAAAAAAAAAACTTACACAAAATCAACAAGTATAGTAATATGGAGATGAGTGTGGATTTCAGACAAGTTTGGTGCCTTGAACACTGGTTTGCACACACATAGGAAGTACAGAAAACATTCTTAGGGAAAATTTTAAAAAATACTATTCTAAGAGATTTTGTAACATATCCCAATATTTGTAGCTCAGAATCTTTAATAGTTTAGACTTTTTCAAAATCTGACCGTTTATGTGATACAGTGTCTACCATTTAGGGTATTCTCTATGTGTATATGGTATTGACTATAACCACTATATGTGGTTATATATATGAGCCACTTTTCCATGTACTGTAGAGAGAATTTTTTAAACTCAGAAAATGAAATGTGCCAATTTTATTTTAATCTCCAGTTATTTAGAAGAATATAACTCAAATATATGCAATTTTATGTTTGTGTTAGAGACAAAATGCACTTCACCACATCTTTTGATTATGCTACATTCAAAAGAATACTTACTCTTTAGGTTTTACATTTTATTTTATCCAACTCAGTGTGGAAGGTATATAAAATTCAAGTTCATAATGTTAGTCTTTGTCTTATCTACAGTTGGACCCCATTTATTTTATTTTAATCTATATCCACTAAATCACTTTCAGCAACAATTTATTGAGTGGCTTTTGTTTCTTTGTTTGCTAAATGAGCCTATAATTTAACTTGAGAATCAGACTGAGGGAGAAGTGTTGTTATCTGATTATTCTAACTGAAAGAGAATAATTATTTTTAGAGCACAGCAGTTAGAGAAATGTGTCAACATGATGACTTCTTCACAATGAACACATTAGATATTTGCCATGTTATTCTCATTCTGAGGTTAGGAGTGAAATGTACTTAGGAAAGATTTTACATTGATATTTGTTCACTAGAATCTAAAGAATCAATACAGATTTGATGACTATCAATTATTTATTTATATTTATAAATTATTGTGTGGAGGCCATTATACTACAGCATAGTATCTCTGTGGTTGACATTCAAAAATATTTTTTCAATAAGTTTTAAAGTTTTAAGAACTATTTTCAAAAGTTTTTCAAAATATTTTTCAATAAGTTTTAAAATTTTAAATCCTAAACATATTACTTTGGTTTTCCTCAGTAGAGACAGCAGGTGGCAAAAATTCTGAATTTCTTCCAGTTCTTCAGTGAGTCTCTTTTGTGTCACAAAATTCCATTTGTTGTGTATAAATGCATGAATAGATGAGATAATCAGTGGGGTCATTTCTGTTTTCCATCTTCAAAAAGATGTACTTGTTATACTTTATTGCCCCATGAATGATTGTCTAAAAGTTAATTACCACCCACGCATATAGGTGAGCTGACACAATATCTGTTCTTTCAATGTAAGAGAACTCTTTCCCCATTCTTTAACTGTCTCTTGATAATTGTACAACAAAAGATCATACTAGTAAAGCCATGTCTCAAGGAAGGAAACAAAATCTAGTCATCGGACTTATTATAAAGTCCTCTAGCTCTAGCACTCATTAAAGATAAAGCAGATATTATTTTCTAGACTTCATTTTTTTCTTGTACAAAAAGCAAATGGAAGAAAATATTTCTCTTCTGTAGCTGAGACTCAAGATCGTCCTTGGTAGATGTTTTGACTCATAGGTTTGGATGGATAGCCTGTTTGAGAGAAATGTTCTTAAACGTGTCCCAGTGTTCTGTGTATTGATCTGAATGTTAGGGACATCTGATTAATTTTGCTCTTCTTTTGTTATTTACTGAATAACTTTATATTTGATATTTGTCTTTCTGTAAAATTATTAATACCAAGTCTCACAACATTATATTAGGATGTAAATGCATGAAATCACTGAAAGTACATGAATATAATATTGAAAAACGTGAAAGAATTATTTTCAAAGAGTAATAGTGTGGCTTATATTTAAAGATTTTTTGTTTCTTTTTATTTATAAAATACAAATATATTTCTTTTTTTAACAAGTTAAAATGTTTTACTGGCTGTTATATTTTTCACTGAAATTAAAACTTGGAGGCCAAGTCTTCTTGGTGGGAATGAAGGAATCAACTCTTCTTGACTTACCCTTTACATTGGGATTTATTTATTGGTTGATTGATTTATTATTTGTTTGTTTGTTTGTTTATTGGTTTCCCTGAAGAGAGTAATGAAATTACACATAAATTGCCTGGGAAATGCATTTATATTATTATTTTGATACAGCTCGTTTTCCACTTAAAGCCCCTCTTATTTTGCAGTTACCTGTGGCAGATTCCATTAACTATTGTAGTAGGAAACAGAAGCCATGTGTCTTCAGAAGCAATTATTTGGGTGTCTAACAAATCAGGTAAAATATATATTCTCCCCTGAGGAACTATTTGGTTTCAGATAATTGCTTCACGACTTAACCTCTGCTTTCAGCTATTGTAAAATGTGAAGAAAGACAAATTACAAAGAGAAAATAAAAGAATGATAACCATTTCTACAAAATTAGGTATAGTACAATCTAACTTCTATCTGGCCTAATTTCAGACTGCCTATAAAATTATTAAATTAATTGATTTTTTTTCACAGTAAGGAGAAAAATCCTAAAATGAGTATTTGTGGTACCAATTTTATCATTTTAATTGTATATTTCTATAATTGCAAATGTAATTAAGATATAACTCACAGTAAATCAGTCTTTCAAATGCAGAAATAAACCTCATGTTAATCCCATTTTTGTACTATTTTTTTTAAGCAAGCTGTCTCTGAGAGAACACAAAAGGCAATATTCCCTGAGGAATCAGATAATTATAGGGCCAGGAGGGAGAGACATACAGAGGTCATCAGTTCATCTCCTGCATAGGGTCAGAGAGGACCAGACAGTGATGAGATTCTGTGCTCCTTCCAAGCATCCTCAGATAAGACAGTGACCTACTTTGCCTCCCGTCAGAAAGCTATTTCTTGAATCCAATCTATATCCTTCATACTAGAGTGTGAAACAGGTCTGTCTTATTTCTATTTTCCATTGAGCTGGAAAAGCCAATTATCATCTCTTATCTAAGATTCCATTTAGGTTTAGATGGTCAGTTATGTCCTTATTTTTTCCTGTGCCTTTCTCATACACTACTAATTACTGTTATATGAATTTAACTGGCTACAGATCTTGTTTTTAAAATATGGTAAAATATACTTTTCTTCCCCCAGTCCTGCTATTAGATGAGAAGTGTTAAGAGCTCACGGTACATATATGCAAACAAGAAAAAGTATTTAAAACAAAATCTATTTTGATCCTCAGTGGATTTTATTTTAAAACTTAATCATCTATTGTCAAAATGTGTTTTCACTCATATCCACCATATATAAAATACGCATGTCTAATGTAATGATCCACTGAAATACTTACTTTAACATTTATTGGGTAATTTTCTTTTTAAGTAGGTATAATCTATCATTTGTATTCCTTGGGTTTAGTATTTATACCATACCTCTACACTACTGTATTATTTTTCTTGATGGGTCTCTTTCATGCTTAGGTAGTTATTTTATCCATACTATTTTAATGAAGTGATATTTTTATGACATCATAAGTTGTTACTGTAATGCTATGGATATTAGGGTGGAATCTTCCCACCTTAGGTGATGGAGGATCAGGCAGGTGTAATTTCCACAAATGAAGTGAAATGTTTTTCCCTGGAAGGTAGAATGGAATATGGGGAAAGTAGAAGAGAGTGAGCTACTAATCAAATATCAGGATTAAAGCAACGCTTCTTTTTCAGAGAATGAGGGAATTTAGTGTGTTTGATTTTTGTTGCATACATTCCCCATGTCCATTTCCTCTGATTATTTCTGTGGAGTTTTTCATGGTGTCTTTTTTCCCTATTGTTACTTTTTCTATTAAAAAAAACAAAACATCTAATTTTTCTGCAACTAGAAAATACTGTGAAAAAATACTGATTCTGATTTCCCTTTTATTCCAACAAAAAACCGAAATGCAAAATTTTATAAAATACAAAGTGCAATGTCTTGATGTAGTCTGAGTCTGGGACCATTTTAGATGTAAATATATTTAATTATTATTACCAAGGCTCAAAATATAATTTGCATATTTTTATTATGATCCTCATGAAATATCTCACCTTATTAGGCCCTTAGAAAAGACCTCTTTAAAATTCATTGCTTGCTGTTAGTTAATTTGAAGAAAATTTTAGGATATAATTAACTAGAACTGAAAAGATATTTAAAAATCTATTACGAAATCTATTTCTCCAAAGATCTAATTTGTAACAGAAGTATAAAAGTGTTCACGAGAAGTAGTAACCTTCAGGTTTAGTTATGAATTTAATAATTGCATACTTTATACAATAGATGCCTGTCTTTTTCATTTTAGTGTGGTAATGTTGTAGCCTAAGGGATTATTTTTGTATTTTAATGTACATGTGAATTTTAACTTGACAACATTCTACCTGTAAGCTAGCAGAAGAGGTCACATGGAGCTTAAATTATGCCAACAAGCTAAAATGTGAACAAGAAATCACTTTTTAAAAATAAATTTAATATTATTGAAATCCACGAACACTTCAAATATGTAACCACTTAAATCATGCATTCATTTATTACACTCGATGCTTTATGAAATAAAAATTGCTAAATTTAGTGAATTCAATTTTTTAAAATAAAAACAATATACATAAAGATAATTAAGGTTACTCAGGAGAAAGAATATTTTCAGTTTTAATTTCTGTTCCCCTGAATTCAGACATGATTGATTAAATGCCTTATGAGTATATTTATTCTATATCTTCTTACAGTTATTTCTTTAATCATTGTTGTATCTGTAAAATTGGGTGACCTTCTAAATTTCTTAAGGCAGCTTATGAATAATCATATTAAATTTTGAAAACTATAGGTATTTATAAAGCTTCAAAGACTTGAGAAGCCAGTTTTCGTTTAGAGAAATATCTAGCATTCTTCCTTAAGTTGATTAACCTGTCTGAGCTTTATTTTCTTCCTGCTCCAGTGGACATAATTTATAAAGGCAGCAAAAAGTTGGATGATACTTGAAACATTAAAGTGTAAATTTTTATATCCATTGTGCCTTTAGGTTTAAATAGATTTTGTTTTACTGCAGATTTTGCAAATGACTTATTTGTAACATTTGTCAAATTAATGAGCTCCCCTGATTTGAGGCCAAGAAATAAATTATTATTAATGTCCCCTTAGTGATTTTTGCAGAATGACCTTTTGTTGTGTTGCCTCTACTTGCAAGAAAAGAGGTGAATAGGGGGAAGGGGAGAGAGAGACCTTCGTAAAGATGAGTCTTTTATTTCCTGTTTTGAATTCTGATGAGTAAAAATCTTAACAGTGGAATAAGAACTAGAGGTGTGGCCATTCCCTAGCTTTGAAGTATATGGGTTCTGTGGTAAATTTTAGGTTTTCAGTCATTAGAAATTAGAATACATCATTTTTTTATTCCTCCTGGATATCAGTGTGTATTGTCAGGGTGTATGTATGTGTGTGTCCGTGTGTCTGTGTGTGTGTGTGTGTATGCATGTGCAGTTTACATCAACTCCATCTTATAAAATCTATGAAGCATGAGTTCTTATAATCAGCCAAAAAATACCATTATAATTTTGAACCTTGGCTGTGGAATCAATAAAAGTTAATTTTACTAGTGAATAGAGTTTTCTCTCTGTACTTTATTTGAAGGACAACACGAACACACAGTTTTTAACTGGCTTCTGTTAACTGAATTCCCTGATGAACATAATAAGTTACCATTTTCCAAAGTGATTCCAATAGCAGAATTTATCTTTGTTTCTAATTCTATGTGGAAATATTAATGTCTTGTATAAACGAAGTTCCCTTTTTCTAGTGTAATTGATGATGCTGGCAGGTCTGTAGTTCATTAGTATTCCTAATGAAAGCATGAGGAAAAAGGCACCAACGTTAACTTTCAAGTAATTGATGTTTATTGTTTCTAATCAATTTTTTGCTGAATACAATAAGCAGAATATGTGCCTAATTTTTTTATTCTAGTCACATATAATATGCAATCTAATTAAAAGCCACATGAATACTGTGTTAGATTTCTAGGTTGTATTTATTTTGAGAAAGAAAATTATGTATAGGTAGTGGGCTTATCAAGAAAAAATGTCAATTATATGAAAATAATTGAGATAATAGTAAACAAAGAACTAAGTTTTTTTCAGTCATATCCAGGTCCAAGTGCTTAAAGAATATGTTTAAATTAGACACTTATGAAGGCCTCCTCATTTAGTTAGGTATTTTGTATCTGATCTTAATAAAACATACTTCATTCCATTTTAACTCTCAAACCTTAAAATCTGTTTACTCTCAAAATGCTGTTTTCAGAGCATCACAGAATAACTTACTGGGACAAAGGAAGCTGGCTTCTTGGGAACATCAATCAAACAGGCTACTTTAGAGTCAACTATGACCTAAGGAATTGGAGATTGTTAATAGATCAGTTAATCAAAAACCATGAGGTATACTCTAGATTTGCTCATCAATGACCTGCTGTTATGTCTGAACACCTGTCATTTAATCCTAAATGATTCCTTTCTTCTCCCTCCTGACTGGCCTCCTAGGTTCTCTCTGTCAGTAACCGCGCAGGCTTGATTGACGATGCCTTCAACCTTGCCAGGTACGTTTCATGTGAATCCATAAAAATACTTACACTACCAAGACATTCTCTGTTATGCTAAGTAGAATATGGATTTTGAATTTAAGAAATTTTTAAAAATAATTTATATCTCATGTTCTTTGTATTTAGATATGAATTATATTCAATGTCCTAGACTCTTGATCAATAATAGCCATAAGGTGTTTCTGAGACAGGAGAAACTTGATCAATTTTACTGCCAGTTCAGTTTAACACTCTGGAGATAAATAGTCTCTTCCCAATTTCTTTAATGAACTCTAGAAAATGACCATTGTGCCACATTTAACTTTTGATAGAAAATACCTTCAAGCACCAGTAATGTTTGTTTTTTCCTGACATATGTCAGTATATCATTTTTAAAGTGTGTTTTGAATGTGATTTATTATAAAAAGCTCATGTGGTGAGACAAATATTCCACAGGGTAAAACTGTTGTGGGAAAAATATATATCAATCTCATAGCAGAAGGTTTTAGTAGTATTATAGTCATATTTTTGTTCCTTTCACAATTTGATTTATAAAGTTGAAATCAGTCGTTTCTTTGAATAGTCATCATATGAAATGATGATGCCATAAACTCAAGCTTTTTACTAGCTTTTGAGACTAAATTAAATGAACTCAAGCCTTTTTCTTTTTTTTTTTGAGAAAAAGTCTCACTTTCTAGTTGAGGCTGGCCCTGAGCTCGCTATTTAGAAATAGTGGAGTTCTATAGAAAAGTTCCTGGAAAGCTAGTCATAAATAATCTTTTGGATGTAGAACTCACTTGATTTTCTTCTATAGGTTTTTTTCCTTTTAATTTTTTTTTTTTTTTTTTTGAGACAGGGTTTCGCTTTGTAGTTCAGGCTGGCTCTGAGCTCACTATGTAGTCCAGGCAAGCCTCAAACTCAGCAATCCTCCTGCCTCTGCCTCCTGAGTGCTGGGATTACATGCTTGAGCCACCAAACCTGGCATTGTGGTGTGTGGTACTGAGTGCTGGTGGCTGTGAGCCACCATACCTGGTATTGTATGTGGTTACTGGGGATCGAACCAGGGACCTAGTGCTTGCTAGGCAGGCACCGGAACTACTCAGCTAAATCTCTGGGCCAGGCCTTTTTGATATTATTTAATCTTTCAAATACAGATAGTTTTACTTTTAATGATATAATTTTATACACTGGAGCTTTGGCATGGGAATTTCTCTGTTCTTACCTGGTAATCATGATTTATCTCATTTTCTCCTATGATAATTAAGTACAACTGCTAGATATGTCTGATGTGAACACACAGCTTATTTTAGTTATAGGGACTGTTTTATTCATTGAACCTGAAACTGCTTTTACAGTTTCTATATTCAATCGAGTCTCAATTCTCTTTCATATGGTAAAAGACATATCATTTCCAGCAGTATTCTTGTCTATCAAAACTAGTAAACTCATATATAGGAGACTTGATAATTACTTTAACCGAAGTGTAGTCAAAGTTTGGGATCCATGAAAGAGATTTTTTTTTGTAGATATTTATAATTTAGAAGGGAGAATACACATAAAGGAGAATAAAGAAATTTTTCTACTAAAAAAATAAAAACCTTCATATTCACCTTCTTTATTGGACCATTACTATTACATGTCTCTCCTTGGTGAGTGACCCCATTGTCAGTCACCATGACAGTTGGTCAGACACGTTGTGTTCCAGGCACCAGTTTGTCTGCTTAGTCTGTGACAGTTCTAATAATTATTTATCAGCGAGGAAGTTTCCAGTGGGATTATACCAAATAAATACAGCTGTATAATGAGAATGGGGTTTACTTTCAATAAAGAGAAATGAAGGACCTTCCATATCACAGAGCCATTGAGGAAAAAATGGAGGAATGAAAGAGGGGCCTGCTAAGAAAGCAGTATGTGGAGTAATAATTAAGCTATAGCTTTTTCTTTGCAGTAAACTATAAAGGCATTAAAGAAAGCATGATGCATAACAGAAAAATTATTTCTACATAGCACCGTAGAGAGCCCGGAAGTATAGAAAGTATGCTTAATGCACTATTGCACTGAGAAAAAAAAAGAGAGAAGATTGAGCACCACAAAGGAAAGATGAGGAGCTAAAACAAAAGAGAACAGTAGTCATAAACAGTGGAGTAGTCTTCAATAGTGCAACAAACAGTGAAGAAAGCACTTCATAGATGCAGACACTGTTCTCTTGCCCAGATGATGTAGCTGTGTGTGTGTGTGTGTGTGTGTGTGTGTGTGTGTGTGTGTGTGTAAAACGGTCCTGGACCTCCTGTGGGTATCATAATCTGGGTGTATGAGACCCTTACATAAAATAGTATACTATTAGCATGCAACCTCCTCATATTTTCTTGTATACTTTAAGTAATCTTTAGATTATTCATAATATCCAATACAATGTAAATGTGTTCATAGTTGTTATGTTGTTTAGAGAATGATGACAAGAAAATAACTCTAATTTTGGAAGATTTAAAAGTTTGAAATAATATCTTTTATATGTATTTCTCAGAAAAATATATAAATCTTATTGAATATATACTTCTAATTTATTTACTGCTTATGAGATAATTTTATTGGAATGGAAAAATAAATACAATTTTGTTTTTCATAAATAACTTGCCCTTACCTCAAGTTAAGTGTAATTTGTATTTCACTGTGTTCTGGCAAATATTTCATAATTTTGCTCTTTAAAGCAAATTTCTTTCGCTTTCTGGAACACATCATGCCCTGTTGCTGTTCATGACCGTGGCACTGCACAAAGGATGAGAGATTACTCAGAGTCAGAGTCCCATTTAAAAGAGCCCAGAGGCCTGTCCTAAGCCTTCCTCGAGACCTCAGAGTGGAGAGTGCCTTGTAAAGACGGCCCTGCGGTGAAGTTTCTGTGTCTTCTTACTGATAGAAAGCAATGATAAAGGATAAAAGAATGACATCTGGGGCCGGAGGGTTAGCTCAGTGGTTCCGGCACCTGCCTTGCAAGCTCAAGGTCCTGAGTTCGATTCCTGGTAACCACATACAATGCTGGGCATGGAGACTCACGCCCACCAGCAATCAATACCACATACCACAGTGCCAGGCGTGGTGGCTCACGCCTGTCATCCCAGCACTCAGGAGGCAAAGACAGGCAGATTGCTGAGTTCGAGGCTTGCCTGAGCTACATAGTGAGCTCAGGGCCAGCTTGAACTACTAAGCAAGATCCTGTCTCAAAAAAAAAAAAAAAAAAAA
>PVIC010032127.1:0-20920 GCA_004025085.1 Thryonomys swinderianus
AATTTATTTATAAGTTAATGGTCTCCTGGCCTGGCTGTGAAGGTCAAGGGAAACTTTTTGGAAACCAAGAGTTACGTAAGTGGGCGCATTAGTTTTCCACCGCTGTCTGACCCCCCCAAGGGGTCTGGTTACTGCCGGGCCTGCGGTCCAGACGTCCAGGCACTGCCCGAGCCGCGGAGCTCGCTGCCAGGGGCTCTCTGGGCGGAATGAAGCTGTCTGCGGGCCGGGCTTCTCATCTCCCAAGATCTTTAGACCTTGGGTAGATTTTTTCAAAATGGCCAAAGAGCACCTGCTTCTGTGTCCAGCGCTGGGCGAAGCGGGTCCAGCAGGTTCTCCCTCCTTCGGGGGAAAAAGCTGGGCCGATCAGGGACGTTGCTTAGGGTGCTGAGTCTGCTCGGACACCCACGCTTACCCTCCAGGGGCGCTCCTCACTGCGCTCACGGTACCAGGCTGGGGAGGGAGGTCCCCGGAGGGCCCGGGTCTGGTAGGCCTTAGGCTCCTGCCTGTCAGGGCAGATGACGCTGGCGCGAGCTCTGTCGGCTGAGTGTGCTCCGCCTCAGTGGCTCCCGTGGTAATCCCCAGAGCGTATGAAGTGGTTCCCTGGGATGAGCTGCTCCCACCAAAACTCGATCCAGAAGAATCCACCCTGGAGGAGGCTGCCGACCTTGTCTCGCAGAGTCGCACCCCTCGAAGATATGAGCGCACACCAGCCGTCACCCAGGTCAGGCCCGAGAACCCCGGAGCCCCTCTCTGCTCTCAGGCCAAATGCTTTACGCTTAACCCTGCAAGCAGTCGAGCCCCGTCCTCATGAAAAGCCTGACGGACCGGTGCAGACCCGTCAGTGTTCTCCACCCTCGAAGCGCTCGCTTATGCGCAGACACCTTCCTCTCCACAGTGGCCGCAGGGGCTGCCTCCAGCCTGGCAGAGGAGAGTGAAGGGTGGACGGCGAGGCCGGGACGGCTGCGGGGGAGGCTCCCGGAGGTGGGGCGGCGGCTGCAGGCCCGAGCCGTCCACTCCCGCGGCAGGGCAGAGGCCCTGGGGGCACAGCGAGCATCCCGACCCCGTTTCTTCATTTCCAAATGGCGAGATTTCACCGCGTGGGTGACCGGGACCCGTGCCAGCCGGAGCACCCGCCCTGAAAGTGTGCCAGCGTGTCAGTTCACTGGCCAAACCCGTCCCTGTTGCAGAGGACAGCCCACGCTCCCGACTCCGGGGGCCGCCCGCCGCCCGCCGCCCTCCTCTCCTGCCCCTGGCCCGCCTCCCCGCGGTGAATCTCACCCTCCTCCCCGACCTTCTTCCGGGCCCAGGTCGGCTGCACGCGGCGCCCCCCTCCCTCCTGGCTCTCCGGCATCGCGGCCTCAGGCTCTGCAGCTGTGTGCGCTGCGGGTGGACGCGGAGCCCACGGGCTCCACAGAAGCCCGTCAGTCTCTATGGAAGCACATTGCAAACGGGCCCCAGAAAGTTGCATGAGCCCCAGATTAAGAAGCCCCTGTTATCTTCTGAAACATCTTCCACTTTCACAGAGAAAAATAACCAGAAGAAAGGAAAAACAGAGCTTTTGTAAGACTCACACTTAGAATTTTCACATAGAAATTAAAATCAATTGAAAGATTAAAAACTATATACATTCCCTGTACATTTTAAGGATCTCCCAAGTGCTTCAGTATATTTTTTAACTGAATTCTTTATTGGCACATTTTATATACAGCTCACAATCATACTCAACATTGGGGGATCTGTACCAGTGTATGACACGAGTTAATTCTCATTATTCTCATTGCTTCAGTGCATTTTTAAATCTTGCAAAAACTTGGTAAGAGTCTGACCTCCGTAGTGTCCAAAGTTTTTCTTAGACGGGAGGCGGCTGGACCTCAGGGCCTGGGCTGGGCTGGAGAGGGGGGCCGGGGCTGCGTGCGCCGGGCCGTCCCAGGGGCCTCCAGGCGGGCACTGCGCAGAGGGGGTGCGAGCGGCGGGCAGGACCCGCCGGACCCAGCGCTGCCCCACAGACAGCGCGGTAGGGACTCACGCCGGCCCTTCTTCCTGCCCCGTTTCAGATGGTCGGCGGACTCTGGGACCGATTTCAGACCAGAACGTCCTCGGCGCCCCGCAAGCCCTTCAGCTTGTGAGTTTCGCGTCCTGGCTGGGCTCCCGCCGGGGCGCAGCGGCCCTGAGAGTCTGGCCCCTCCCCGCGCTCAGACAGGCAGAAGAGGGAGGGTCGTGGGGCGCACACGCTCGCGTCACCCGGGCCGTCCTCCTCCTCCAAGTTAGACTCCGACATGAGCCGTGGCCGCGCCGGAGGAGGGAGAGCTGGGCAAACAGCGCCACAGGGCCAGCCGCGGCAGCCAGTGTCCCGGGGCTTCCTCCGAGGGGCGCTACGGAGACCGAGGATCGAACCAGCGGCCCTCTCGGTTACATTCCCAGGCCTTTCTGTAGCTTTAGAAAAATTTTAAGACAGTGTCTTGCTGTGCCGCCGAGTTGCCAGGCTGAGCTCAGACGTGTTCCGTCTGAACCGTTGGACGCTGCGTCTCTCACGTCCGTCTCTTGAAATCGCCCACTGCCACTTCTGCTCATGGTGCGAGTCGAGGACCCATCTTCTCAACACGAATAAAAAGCTCCCTCGCCAGGTTGATGAGTGGGCTTTCCTAGGCAGATCGGCAGGGGCCTGAGGCCGGCTGACCGTGTCCCACTGCCTGTGAGTCAGGGCGGCGTTTTGCAAAAATCACATGGAATAGAAAATGAGAGTCAGCTTCGGGGAGTTGACAGTCACACTGTACTATCCACACAGTCTGACCGGTCCCAAAGAGCAGCGTGAGACAGACAGACATTCGGGCGTCACAGAAGGGAAACGCAGGCCTGGAGAAGAGAGCCCCGCGGCCTCAACCGCCAGCGGGACCGCGCTCCCTCCGGGCTGAGCTGGTGCTGCCAGTCCCAGACCGCCCGGGCACGCTCGCCCTGAGTGAGCAGAGCCAGCAAGCCTCCTCGGGAGTTTTCACTGAAAAATAATACCCGGGGTAACGTCGCTACATCTTGGACTGTTTCATAATTTCAATACAATGAGTGTAAAGAACCTTGAAAGGGGATTTTTGTCACTGACGGGAAGAGATGGGAGGCATGCGCGTGCAGGATCAGAACCCTCCGGCTGCAGAGAGGAAGGAGGAGCCCACCCCCACCCCAGCCGGGGCCATCCACTCACACTGGGTGGAGACCGACTGAAAAATAATTTGCAAGGTTTTTAATTCCCTCGGTTCCGTCCCCAGTACTTTAAAAAAAAAAAAACTGAAGTATCATTTGGTCAAATGTGTAAAACATTCCAATTGAGGTTCTGATGTATAAGCTGAGTGATAATAACTTATACAAAAGGCTGAAACATTAAAAACTGTAAGATCTCAACATATACAGGAAGCAAGAATCGTTGGTATCTCACTGGAAATCGTTTTCTAAAGAAAGATGTAAGTTTTTGGTATTAGTTGTTTCTTAATACATGAGCATTAAATCAATAAACTTTGCTGCCACATGTTTTAGTTCCTATTAGGTGGTAAAAGGAACAAGTCACTGACCCAGATGATACACACGACTTCACCTAGATGGACCCACTGCACTTTCAGTCTTATTTTTGCCGATAAATCAGCTACTGAATGAAAGCTCTATAGCTCAGAATGCCTGACTCTGCTCCTGGGAAATACATGAAGCTCAGAGCAGCCATATTTATAATCCCCAAAAGCCAGAAATAACCGGTATGCCACCTGGCAGATAAATGGATGAACAGACCAAACCCATGTGGTAGAGTACTCCTCGGCAGAGAAAAAGAATAAATTCAATGCGCAGCAGGAGGGACAGATTACCTTTTCAATCGAGGCAGCCAGACCAAAATGTTACACACTGTGCGTTTCCATTGACATCACATTCTGAAAAAGCCAAATCTACATCTTGACGTTACTGCCAAAACTGTGTGAAGGCCGGTGAGAAATGTCTATAGACTTTATTTTGGTCAGATAAGGATTTTGAGAATTTGATATTTATTGACAATATTCAGTAACCCAGTATTTTCTCTTTCTCCACGCGTGAGTCCCAGTTCCCGAAGTAAATACATACCTCTGTACACGTGAGTACCGCGCTCGCAGATGCCGGCGCGGAGTCTGAAACCCGCCCTTCCACGCGGGCTCTTCCCGGCAGGGCCGCGCTCCGCACCAGAAATTCCATGCACGTCTTGTCCTAAAGATGTAGATTATGAAAAGGGAGGAGTCATATTTCCCTGTTTTCCTAAACAGGTTATTTTATCCACTAAAATGCGCTGGTGGATGCCGGCGTCCACAGCCAGCGCCTGGGCACAGCCGTGGGGTCCCTGCAGGGCGCCGGGGGGGGGGGGTGGAGGGCGGCGCCGGCCCCGGCTCCTCCCTGCGCAGCGCTCAGGTCCTGCGCGCACACAGGCGGCGCCGGGGCCCCTCTGCCCGGCTTCCAGCCCGCCGGCCGCGGCTCCAGGCCTCGCACGCCCCCAGCGGAGCCCCGTGTCCTCCCCGCTCCCTCCGCAGCGGCCACGTGCAGAGCTCGGACCCCGACGCCAGGGACGGTCCCTGCGAAGACGCCGCGGCCCTGGCCCCGCCTCGGCGCTCCAGGCCTCTGCGCACGAACACCAGCCGGTGAGCGGGGCTTCCTCGTCGGGGCCTCATCGCCAGGGGGAGGGAAGCAGAGAAGGGAGAGGAGGAGGGAGGAGGGCGGAGGGGGAGGAGGAGCGCCAGCCCCCCGCAGGTCGCCACGGCGCTGCGCTGCCAGTGGGGACGGATCTCGAACACATGAGCTGCAGCCCTGAGACAAACCAGTCAGGTTTCACATTCGTTAATTTTTTTCCCCCCTTTTTAGGCAGGGTCTCGCTTTGTAGTTCAGGCTGGCCCTGAGCTCACTATGGAGCCCAGGCAAGCCTCGAACTCAGCAATCCTCCTGCCTCTGCCTCCCGAGTGCTGGGATGACAGGCCTGAGCCACCACGCCCGGCACTGTGGTATGTGGTATTGATGGCTGGTGGGCGTGAGTCTCCATGCCCTGCATTGTATGTGGTTACCGGGGATCGAACTCAGGACCTTGCGCTTGTGAGGCAGGCGCCAGAACCACTGTGCTAACCCTCCGGCCCCACATTCGTAATTTTTACATATATTCTATGGTGTCTCAAATGCAACACTGTTTCCAACCGTAGCTTTGAACTTTTCTGTTACCTGTTTTATCTAATCCCTTTGACTGTTCGATGAAGCTGTAAAATATGTCTGGAAACTCTCCTTGGCTTTAAAGTGCGGTAACGTAACCACCTCACTGAAGAATTTAATGAGTCTATGAATTTGAGTTCCAAAAATGTCCCAGGAGCCGTGGCCCTGTGAGGTACAGGCCCCAAAGCTTCGCCTGTGGACCAGCCGCCGAACCCGGAGGACAGATGAGCCCTGAGCGCGGATAATCGCACCGCAGGGAGAAAGGATCCCATGGAAACCCCGCTCCCTTCCTTCCAAAGCGCAGCAGAAAAAGGAAGCTTCACACCTACGCCTCAGGGCTGTGGAGTCACGCGGCGTCCCGAGGCTCGAGCCGGTCGTGCATTTCTTCCGCTAATTCAGCACGGAAACTGTTGCCGCTAAATATCAGGATTCTGTGCGCACCTGGACACCATACCTGGGAGGCTGAGGCAGGAGTGTTGCAGGTTCCAGGCCAGCCCCGCCAGCTGGTGAGACCCTGTCACCAAAAACAAAAAATTAAAAAAGAGCTGATTATGCGTCTCAGCGCAAGGTTCTGCTCAACCCCCGGTACCGCCAAAAACAACAACAAAAACCCAACAACAACAAACACACACACACACAAACCCCACGCCATAAGATATTTGAGGGGAAGACATGAAAATAAACCAATTTTAAAACTTTTCCAGTTATAAAAATTTAATATTGCTTCTTTTTGAAAGATCTTTGTGAATTTTGAAATGCTTTATGGAACTTGCTAAGTATGCTTTTGGCTCGTTCTTCAGAGATAACAAGGAAAAATCTGGAAGCATTTTTAAAAGTGATGTAAGGACATACTGTTCCTCTTGACTAAATTCGGGGAATGCTATTCTGCTCATTTGCCATAAATATCTACCTAAAAGGAAGTGAAATTGTAAACCCACCATGTTTTAAGTGGATAGTGACTGTATTTCCCTCGTTCGAGCACTAGAGGGCATCCGAGCTTGCAAAATTCTTCTTGATCTTTTTTTTTTTTTTTTTTTTTGGTTTTTAACAGAATTTTAACCTTTTAACACAAAGAAATATTTTCCATTTTTATTATAAAATATTCATAGATGGAAAAGATATGGTGTCATGTGCGATTTGTAAAATAACACCACGCTGCCTGTGTATCACTCGCCTAGTTTAAAGAGAGTAATTTTTGCTCAAATCCTAACCGGCCCTCGCCCCTCCCAGCCCAGCTCCTGCTTCCAGGCCTGTGCTGCTGCGCGCTGCTCTTTGTTTGCTTTGGTTTGACGACCAGGACTCTGAACAAGAGATCGTGTCGTTTCCACCACACCACGTTGGACTAAAAGGCAAAATGCAGAATTTGTAAGATAGGATGACGTTTACCTAATGCCCTGACTGTGCCAGCTGGGGAATAGTAGCATCTTTTTCACATAGAAATGCGACTTTCCCCAAATTTCCCTTCTCACAGTGTTCGCGCGGCTGGTGGTGTCTGAGGAGGGTTGCCGTCCACGCGTCGCTGGGAGTTTTTCAAATTTCCCTCCTAAGTTGACTTCGATTTTTCTGGCCACTGCACAGTCGCCATGCCCCGTGCTCTCTGCACTGGCGGGTTACACGGACAGTTTAGAAACTGGTGTATTTGTGTTAGTGAATAGAATCTGATCATGGGAGGAAAGTTGTGCACGAAAGAAACGTATGCCATTAAAAGCAAACTGGCACAAAGACAGGACTGCTGTGGGCGTGTGGGCACGTGGGCACTCTCTCCCGTAGGGTGCCCCTGGTCTCGCTCCCGTGTGTTCCCGCAGCTCGGAGCTCACTGCGTGTAGCGTCCTCCCCTGTGAAGACCGCGGCGTAACTGTGCACGGGCTTCCACGCTCACGCCAACCCTCCCGCCCCGCCAGCCCGTCACCGGTGTTTATTTAGGTGACATATGTAAATGGTTGCCATTTTTGCTCTGATAAGTAATTCTCTCAAATACTTCTTCGCATAAATCTCTTACGATTTGAAATTATTTACAAAGAAGAGACATCTTGAAATGGATGCTGGGATCAAAACATATACATATTCCTCAGTGTCTTGCTAAATAATTTTCTGGACGTGTTTAGTGAGATCTACTCTGGAATGCCTGTGCCCACGGGCCTGGTAGCTGGCGGTTCCCGGGTGTCGCGTGTTCACCAGAAAGATAATTGGGACCTTTAAAGTGCAGGACGCGGAGCCACATTTCCATGTTCAGCGCTGCTCTTCACAGTCTGATTTCTTCTGACGCTGCCTCCCCATGAAGCCGGGTGTGCTGTCGCGGGAACACACATGATGATGCATGTGTGCGTGTGTGGGGAGGAGAGGTGTGAGTCTGCACTGGAAGCCTTTCCCATATCAAAATCTTCATGGCTGCCTGCTTTGCCATGATGTATTTGTATCAAGTTCGTGCACTTCTGACTAAAGGATTTTTCATGTTATGAATAAAGCAAAAATCACCTTTTTATATGTTTGCACAATTATGCATGCATGGCTGCAGATCAAATATCTAAAATTAGAATTACTCCATGAGTTTTCTCATTTTTTTTTTTTTTAAGTCCTCACTGGGCAGGCAGGCCCAGCCATTAAGAGGCATTTGTAGTAAAGAAACTAAAAATCCTAAGGTGGTTTCCACAGTGGTTCCTCCTCATTTACAGTTGGAGACTAGGATCTGGGAGAATCCACAGCGTCCCTTGGGTCCAACAGGAATTATCAGCCCTAGGGAAAACTGAGACGCTTCTTCACCCTTTCGACAAATCAGTGCTGATGAACGGTTCTGGCAATGGCGGTGATTTTTTTTTTCTTTTTTGAGACAGGGTCTCACTTTGTAGGTCAGGCTGGCCCTGAGCTCACTATGGAGCCCAGGCAAGCCTCGAACTCAGCAATCCTCCTGTCTCTGCCTCCCGAGTGCTGGGATGACAGGCGTGAGCCACCACGCCCGCCACTGTGGTATGTGGTGTTGATGGCTGGTGGGCGTGAGTCACCGCGCCCAGCATTGTATGTAGTTACCGGGATTGAACTCAGGACCTTGGGCTTGCAAGGCAGGTGCTGGAACCACCGAGCTAAATCTCCAGGCCCAATGGCAGTGATTTTTTAAATGGTGTGAACTCGCTCCTGAGGAATTGTCCAAGATGGTTTCCCAGCCAGCCCCTGGTGGAGGTCTGAATGAAACAGAGGAGACGCCCCTGCCTGCTCCTCAGTTAGGCTGCAGTTAAAAAGGCAAAATAAAACCTTGTCAGAGCCCAAGTTCAAGAACAAACCTGAGCGGTACTTCCTCGCAGCAGCGCAACCCTTCTGCCGTGCCGGGGACTCTCACAGCTACTCCCTCACGTGCTTTCCAAACAGTGTGAGGACAACGAAGGCTGCGAACTTGATCTGTCCCCATTTGTCAGGCGAGGAGCTGCGGCGGGAGGAAATGGCGCAGAGGGTCCCGATCGGCACCTCAGGAGAAGCCCAGAGAGCGGACCTGCGGATCCCGGGCAAACCCGCCCCCAGCCCACATCAGGCGCCCTCCTTTCTCCGGCTGGGCGCCGGCTGCTGGGCTCGCGCTGCCTGGCATTCCCACCGCCTCTTGTCAGCAGAGGGCGCGGAGAGCTTGGGACAGAGAAGCAAACACACCCACGAGGCGACGCTCACGCCAGTGGAACGACGCTTCCTGGAAAATGCCGCGGAGCCACGTAGCTTTGGACGCCCAGAAAACAGCGGCTGCCTGGTCGCCCCAGACGGTTCTGTTTCACTTGGGTCTCACGCTGAAGGCAGCAGCAGAGCGCTCGGAGGTTCGCGGGGTCGCCTTCGCCCCGCCACCCGCCGCCGCGGCCTCCCCGCTGTGCAGGCCTCTGGGCCTCTGGGCCTCCCCAGCCGCACCTGCCGGTGCCCCGCGGCGTGGGCCCCGCGCTGGCCCCTTCCCTGCGCTGTGCGTCTCCCCCCGTGGCCCGCAGCAGCGAGGCGCCTTCAGGTGCTTGTGCCCGCTTTGTGCCCACCTTCCCTGACTCGCCCTGCGGCCCTGCCATCCCTGGAGCTGCAGACCTCTCTGGGCGGGCTCCAGCGTGCTCCGGAGGCTGGGCACGCAGCTCGGCGGCACAGCACTTGTGTACCACACCCACGAAAGTCATCCGTGAACGTGAAGCCGCCAGGGCCCAGGCCTCGCTCCACTGCGCCTCACACACGCTCAAGTCGGGGACCGGCCCAGGCACGCGAGCGGGGCCACCCTGGCCAGCCGGGCAGAGGCCTTTCCGGCCACACCGTCCAGTCGTCGCCAAGGGCAGGCCCTGTGGGCGGAGGCCCGGCTCTGCCCTCTGATGGTCGGCTGGCTCTGGGCACGGGGCCTAGTTGTCCCGTGCCGCTATTCTGCCGTGTGAACAGGGCACGATAGCAACAGCTGTGGCTCGGCGGCACGATGGAAATTAAATAGTTCGGGTAAATCATCTGACAGAGAGCACAGCGTGTACTCAGTGAGTGCTGGTCACATGTGCAGTGCAGAGAAATTACACGCGTGCCTACGCCTTTATCCACACGTGACAGGCCTTTCCCCACGCTCTCCTGACTCTCTGTGTTGCTTTGAACTGTACACAACCCGGGCTCCCTTTCTCTAATGCACGAAACTTTCTCACTTTCTGAAATTATTTTTATTTCACTGGGCGAGGCAGTCGGTGTCAAAGGTAGGCGATGAGGGCCTCGGTCCAGGCGCGGCGCAGGCGGATGCTCCGGCCGGAGCCCCGGCGCGTCCCGCGACCTCCTCCCGCGGGGCTCAGCTCTCGGACGGTGCCGGCCGGTCCCGCGGGCTCTGTGCGCGTTGGAGGGTCCCTCGGAGCGCGCGGTCCCCGCACCTTCCCCGGCGACGGCCCCGCCCGCGAGTGCAGCGGGACGGATCCAGCGGGGCCCGGCCGCCCCCGCCGGGGACCGGGACGGGACGCGCCGCCGCCGCGGCCCGCGGCCCTGGAAGCTCTGACTTCACGGGCGTTGGCTTCGCGGGTGTCTCGGCGGCGGTGGAAAATCCCGCCGCGCGCGGGGAGGGGATTTCCTCGGCGTTCGGCCTCGTTTTGCCGCGCGGAGCCTCCGCCGCGCGTCTCGGGGAGGGTGGAGCCCCCGGGCGGCGCCTGCGATGCGGCCCCCGCTGCCGCCCCGGGTCCCGCCGGCCCGCATCGCGCCCTCAGACACGCCCGGGCACCGTCGCCTCCCGAGAATCCGCAGCGCGGCGCCGCCCGGAGCTCAGGCCCGGCCTCGCTTGCCGGCTGCGGGCAACAGGCGGGATCCGGGTGCGAGTCCCGCAGACGCGCGGGCCCCGCTCGGGCTCTGCGCAGCCGCGTCTCCTCCGCCCGGGGGCCCCAGCGGGTGCGAGCCGTCTCCCTGAGGTCCGGCCCGCCGGGGAAAGCGGGGAGCACCTGCCGAGCGGGTCCGGCCTTCGCCGCTGCCCTGCTCGGTTCACCGCCGTCCCCGTGTGCGTCGCCCTCTGCGCCGCGGGACTGGAGCCGGCTCCCCGGAGCTTTCCCGGCGGGCGGCGGCAGCCGGAGGGTCAGGCCGCCCCCTGTGCGTCCGCCGCCCGGGCCTCCCGGCCTCACACACCGCGCTCCCGCCGCTGGCTCCGGCGCCGCCCTTGCCCCATGACCCGTCCCGGCTGCAGCCCCTAGGCCGACACCCACAGAGCAGCGACCACCCGCCCGAGAAGAGCTGCAGAAGGGCCGCGCTCGCCGCTGCAGCTCCGGGCCCGCCGCGCAGCCCTTCCCCGAGGGCTCTGGTCGCTTCGCCCCCTGGAGTTAGGCCGCAGGCGGCCGGCGGTCAGCGCAGGGTGGCCCGGGGCCTGCAGCTCAGCTACGGCAGCTCCCGCCTCGCCTGCAGACGAGTCTCGGGTCAGCGCTGCTCCCGGGGCGCAGCGGGGAGGCGCAGGGCGGGGCCGAGAGCTGGGGGCGAGCCGTGCGCTACCGACCCCTCCCGGTCGTGCGTGAAGCTCGCTGCAGCCTCGTGCAGCTCTGTCAGCTCCGTCACCCGACACTTTAAGGGGAGTGTGTTTGGCAGCTTTCTGCCTCTGTGACAAAACTCCTGAGACAACTTTTAAGGAAAAAAAGGTTCATTCGGCCCCTGGTCACGTGGCCTCTCTTGGGTCCGTGTTGGCTCAGGGAAAGACGTTTGCTCAGATCCCTGCCGCCAGGCTGCGGGAGAGAGCGCGGAAGAGTCCGGGGCCTCCCTCCATCCCGGCCCAGTGGAGTCTCTTCTCCGTGTGGGCCTCACTGCTCAGCAGCCCTGCCACACCCCACGGAGCCCTCAGGCCCCCCGGGCGCCTCTCAAGATCCAGAGCGTAAAGAGGAACAACCTCTTTGGAGCTCAGTTTCTTGAAAACTATTCCAGAGGTCAGGGGTGACAGGAGGTGCTTCCGTCCACTCGCTGGATATGTGGGGGGACATCAGTAAACCAAGGCCTCCCCGGAAGAGGAACCCTCCACCTGGGCAGTCTGGACCTCGCGGCTGTGTTACGGTGTGTCTGGTGTCTGGTTTGAGTAAGGGACGCTCCGCTGAGCTGCCAGGCCCTCAGTGACCCCAGCGGGAGGAGCAGACGGCCGAGCTGAGGGGAAGCTGTGGGCCCATCCAAGATGGCGGCACCTTGCTCTTCGCGCCGAGGCAGAGGGCGGGTGCACACCACAGCGAGGCGCTGTTCTGGCCCGGGACCTCACGCTCCCGGAAGTCCATCTGGAGTCTTTCCCACTGCCCTCAGGGGCGAGGCCTCGTGTCCCGCACTGCCCCGGCCCCGGGCCCTGGGAAGCAGTCAGAGTGGACAGCCTGCGAGCTAGTGTGGAAGACACGGGTGACTCTTCGCACCTCTCCGAGCTGCTGACTAAATGGGTCTTTTGTGTGCCGTCTTCCAGAGAGCACGTCTGCACACACCACACGCTCTTCCCACGTGTCCTTGCGTTCCCCTTTTCTCGTCTTTCTCTGTCCTAGGGAGAGAGGTGGGGGGGACAGTCCACAGGACTGGGCTGAGCTGAGCAGACCAGTGTGCGGGTCGCGTGTGACTTCAGTGTGCTGTTTTAGGACTGGCCTGACCTGAGCAACACAAGGCATTAACCAAACACCAGGAACGAGATGTGGTTAACACCTAGCATGAAGTATGGGGCACATGTCTGTAGCTCTGTCACGAATAGGTGTCTCCTTCACTCTGAGACCAAGCTCGGCAGTGAGTCATGTATGTAAAAGACACGCAGACTAAAAATGATAGCAGAGCACACACTCGCAGTGCGTTTCTCAGCCCGAGAGTGGAGCTGCTGCCCAGTACACAGCCGAGTCCCCAGCTGCCCCTGTGGACGGCTGAGTCTAGTTCCTGGGCAGGAAAAAAGAATGAGACAGCACCCTCTCTGTATTTTTCATATTGGAGTTCTGTTTACCGTGACTATTTCAGAAATAATTGTTTTCATTTCCTCTCCTCCCCCTCTTTTAACTCCTGACACTTCAGTGCTGCAAATGTTCCGGGATATACCGGCAAGGTTCATTTCACAGCCACCCACCCAGCAAATTCTAATATTCCATCAACAAGCCCATCGCCGGACTCAGAGCTGCACCGGTAAGTATGAGACCTATTATTCAATTTGCTCCGATACATTAGAAGGGGAGCCCTAATTATGGTGACTCCATTAAAGAACAATTAACTACTAAGACAAATTTACGTTTTCTTTATAATGGGGCACTCGGTCTGAAAAAGAGAAGGGTTTGTTTCCCTACCGAGGGGCATCTCACCACGCTTTCAGTGTGCTTTCGTTCTGGGCACGTATTCAAGTTACAGTAGGAAGCAGGTACAGATCTGTGCCTCTCTCCGGCCTGCGGAAAGGGGCGTCGCAAGACAGGGAAGGCCCGGTGTGGCCTGGGGTCCCCCACGCACCTCTCCCTGTGGCATCCGCAGAGCCCCCTGCCGTGGGACGGACCCACTTCTCTCAAATAACCCTCTTACTTTGCTAAGAGACAAGATGCACCGGCCGTCACGGAGGAGGGCGGACTTCCTCTCTGCAGACAGAGAGTGGAAGACGGTGGAAGGCGGGCGCCGGAAGGACCTCCTCTCTCACTGTAGCTCCAACATGGAGGCATTCGGTGGGAGTCCTGGCCCGCGCGCCACGGAGGTCGCGGTTTTGAAAACGCCACTGAGGCCGGCTCTGCCCAGAGGACACAGGGAGAGGGAGAGGGAGAGGCCTTCCTCCTGGCGCGGGCTTCCTTTCTCCTCCTCGAGCCTTGCCCGGGCCTCTCGGACCCGGATGGTGGATTAGCCCGAAGACACCCTACGCCACAGCAGCGCCATCTAGGGATGAAGGAGAGAAAGGCGAAGTCCCTCGAGAGAGCAGCTGCAGATGCTGGTGTGCGGCGCGCCTGATGCCACAGAGACATTTTGGGCGGAACCGCCGCCTCCTTCGGGGGTTCTGGTGTCAGAAACAGAGTCCCGTGAGGTGGCTCAGGCGGCTTCGAGCTCCCCGCGGGGCCTGGCTCCCCGGGTGGCGGCCCCTCCTGCTCCAGAGGGTCACTCTCTGGGCTGCTCCTGCGCCCTCCGGGGCATCCGTCTGTCTGTCGGTGGTGTGGGCAAATGTCGCTGGGGCTGCAGGTTTTGACGGGAAAAAGCAAAGCCCGAGGCCGAGGAGCTCAGACCCTCCCGGCGGGCGGAGCACAGCCAGGTGAGAGTGGCCTCACACTGGCACCGCGGAGCCGGCCGGGCTCACCCCTGTTCCCCAGCCGGGTGCCTGCGAGGAGGCCCCCGACCGACCCCGCCTGACAGGTGGGGAAACTGAGTCCATGCATGCGCTAGGTGGCCTGAGCAGGGCTGGGGAAGAGGCCTCCGGGGTGGGGTAGGGGGTGGGGGAGGCTCACGGGCACCCAGGCCGGCTGAGGTGGCAGAGAGGGGTCTCAGTGGAGCCGCCCTTGGCACACAGTCGCCCTCTGTGTGAGAGAGGAAAGGACTGGGGACCCTGTGAAACACACACACACACACACACACACACACACGTGTTTCACTGCCTGTCTGTCACCTGGCCGCCTCGCCCGGCGGAAAGGCCCCGGATCAAGCCCTAGTTCCACCCCGCAGAAAGCAGGAACCTAACTTCTGACTTGAGGACTGCGGCTTTTGCAGCCACCTGATGTATTGATGCTTCGCGTTAGTAAAGTCAGTGGCCCTTGGCTTTCTGACCGCGATTCTGCATTCGGTTCCCTCCGCAGACACTGGACTTCTGATCTGCACGCCGTGGCCACCGAGGGCCTTAGGAGCCTGTCGCGTGGGGCGCAGGACAGACAGGGAGAGCTGCTGGCGGGCTGCAGCAGGGCTGCGGGTGCTCAGGCGGGGCCCAGAGGCGGACCGGAGCTGCTTCCGGCCCCGTTCCCACCGCGCCAGGCTGCGCCTCTCTGGCTCCTGAGCGCCGCCCGCGTAGGCGCGGGGCCTCTTCCCCGCAGTGTGGACACGGGTGAGGAGTGTGGACACGGGTGAGGAGTGTACACACGCGCCACGGCCGTCACAGCCGGAAGGAGCCGCCGAATGGCCCGGGCTGACCGCAGTTCTAGCTCTTTGCTGTCCTTAGTTCTCACAGTGAATTTGGCGGGACGGATGTGCTTCCCGTAGGCCGGAGGCTGAGGCGCAGCAAGGTCACGGGGCTGAGCGAGGAGACGCTGCGCCCTCGGGCAGGGGCGGCACCCACCCTCCTGCGGCACTGTACCCCCTCTGCCCCGCGCCCAGGCTCCTCGCTTCCCTGGGGGTCCCCCCCGCGAGGGAGCGTCTCTGCGCCCCGGGCAGGCCGCCACCCCGCAGGCTTGGTCTCCAGCGCCTCCTTTCACATCACCCTCCGTAGCGCAGGCTTCGAGGCTTCCAGCTGCGGGGAACAGCAGCGCGGGCAGCGGGAACCCCGCCCGCCGCCTGCTCAGGCCCTTCCGCTGTCCCCCCCCCCTGTCCCTCTGCCCCTCTCTCCCACCTCAGAGTCCCGTTAGCTGGAGAAGACATGAAGTTACACGTTTTCATGTCGACTTTACCCACCGGTTTCCTCTTTTCGTCTTCCATTCTGTCTCAGCACCTTACGCCAAGAAATGGGAGTTGGCCTCTTCCGACACCAGGAGCCGCTGTCCCGGATGGTCACAACTGTGAAACCCTACAACCCCTTCAGCCGGAAGGAGGAGACCCTGTTCCTCTGAAAGAAGCAACCGACGTGCTGATGTGCACTGTGTGACTGGAATAAAGGATCCAGGGTACCCTGAGCGCCTGCGTGTCCTGCAGAGGAGAGGTGGGGTCCAGCGGTGGTCCCCCACGGCCTGCCGTCCGTGTCCCCCGATGCCAGCTGGGGCCTGGAGGACACACCCCTGGGGCGGGCACAGATCTGAGGTCAGAAAGCTCATCGTGTGGTGTCACCGTGCCACTGTCTCATAGGGGACACCTCGGCACAGGAAACACCCAGGGCAGGGAGCAAACCGCTGGCACCCTAAGTGTCTCTGAGGGAGAGGGGCTCCCTGCCCCGTGGAAGGCCGTGTGTCCACCCGCGGGTGAGGCTGGCCTGGGTTAACCAGAGAGCCCCAGACTCAGTGCGGTGAGTGGGTGACCAGGGCGTCCTCCTCCAGATCGCAGTCCCACTGGCGCACAGTGAGCCTTCACATCGGCACGCACATCTGCAGAGGCCGCAGATGGTCACAAAGAGCTTCCGCGAACCACTGGAACGTGCAACCCCACACGATTCGTGGCGCAGGCGCTTTACTCCTGTCTTTCTTCCGAGGAGGGACCCGGAAGCACTCGGGGTTGTGAAGCAGGATCTCGGCACTGACCTGCCTCCCCACTCCTTTCTGAAGTCTTTAATTTTGAGGTGTAGCTAAGCTACCCAGGCTGGGTTTGAAATCTCCCCTTTCCTGCCTCAGCCTCCTAACAAACTGGGATTACAGGCGTCCAGCACTGCGCCTCACTGCGGCTTCTTAGTTTATAAACCAGGCGCACCGAGTCTTAGGGGAGTCAAGAGTTTATCTGGAATTTAGTCTTCTCAACGTAGAGGTCTTACTGCCCCCCCTGCGGGTGGATCAACGCACTGGACGCTTTAGGCACGAACAAGACCAGTGGAGATGGAGAAGAACTGTTGCGCCCTAGAGCCCCCTGGGAGCTTCCCTTCTGCGGAGGCTTCTGCCCGAGCTCAGGGCGACACTGCCCGGCTCCAAGTGCATGTTCAGTGCTCGGCCTTCCTTTGCCACAGAAAGGGGGGAACCAGCTCTTCCACTGCACGATGACGTTTGACCTCGGTGGACAGATGACGGGATTCTGCTGCGGACTCTGGTGCCAGGGCACACAGGAAGAGAGCCAGCCCTCCTGGGGGCCTGACAGGGCCTCGGAGAAAAGGGGCGACTTGACCTGAACCCAGGGTGGTAGCTTAGTGACCCTCAGAAAGAGCAAGGCTGTAAGAAAAAATAATAGGACCCCCCCGAAACACCCCTACTGTAACACTGAAGAGTGTCAGCCCAGCACAGTGGGGGCAGGCCGTGCGGCCGGCCGTGGAGTGACGGGGGCGCTGAGTCACACGGCTGGTAAACACTGGGCAGCCCGCTCTGTCGGGGGGGGGGCGGCGGCCAGCCCGAGGGCCCTGCTCTTGGCTCTGGGGAGCTCGGAGCCCAGGCACAGCCGAGCATGCGTCCTGCAGGTGCAGGCGGTTCCGCCGTTCTCCCTGGTGCGCGGACCTGGACGCCCACCGTGGCCCCGACTCCTCCCAAGACACCTCCGGGGGGCGCTGGCTTCGTCTGCTGCTCCTGGAGAGGCGGTTGGGACCCCGGGAGTCGCCCTCACCACCTCAGCCGGCGATGCCGTCAGCGGGCACGCTGAGAGCAGGCGGGCCCGGCTGCAGGGGCGGGTCCCCGGGCTGAGCCTCCGGGGCTCCTTGTCTTGATCGTGCTCTTCCCGGGCAGCGAGGACCTTCGCCGCCCCACGCCTGTCCACGGCGACACCCCGGCGACTGAATCCTCTGACACTCGCGGCCCAGCAGCTCCTTCCTGACGTGCGGCAGGGATTTCTCTGGAGCAGCGGGAGAGCTGCCCAGTGCCAGGTCACTGCCAGCGAGGACGGGCCACGAGGTCGGGTCTGCCCCCTCTGGGTCTGGACCCGCGTGCACCCCACGCCTCAAAGCCACCCCGGGGAGGGGGACCGGGCGGCCCTCGGATCAACAACCATCTCTCTCTCCCCTCCAAAGCCCAGGTCCAGAAAACCTCCGCATTTAAACAAAAGAAAACTAAAGTTACTAGAAATTACAGAGCTAACCGAAGAAAAATGCATGCAAATGACCCTATTTCTAGCCCATTAGAGTGCTACGAAGTAACGTAGAAATATTATGAAAATACAGTAACATGAAAAATAAGAGACGTATTCTAGAGCAAAACAGAAAATCTGGAAAGGAACCATTTAAAATGCATGAATCCATGACAATTCTTCTCCCAACAGATTTTTAAGAAAATATGTTGAAAAAAAAAAGTATGGCCCCTCTATTACACAGATTGCCCCAGGAATAGAGGTGTGAATAGATCATTTATACCTGCCTGGGACATATTACCTGGAAAATCCAGGAACTGGTTTACAAGGTGGGGTGTGTGTGTGTGTGTGTGTGTGTGTGCACGTTTGTGTGTGTGTACACAAAATGTTTTTCAAAGATGACGCTGAAGCAGAAACATCATGAAGGGGAAATAAAAAAACTTCTAGTACAAAAAAAAGTTGAAGATAAACCCGATTGGAAAATATATCAGTGAAAACAATTGGATTCCTATGTCATTTGTGAAAACAGCATTTAAACTACACTGCAGAGTAGTAAGGAAAAACTGAAAACTAAGGAATAGAAAAGGGCCTGACGTAGAGCTGTGGGCCTCAGTAGGGCCCGTGGTGGCTGGAGCCTTCCTTTCCCCGGGGACCCCGGCCGGTGTGGAGAGCGGCACTCGGGGTCCCACGCGCACCCGGGGTGATGTGGTGGCTCCTGCCCAGGCTACGTGTGCAGAAAGTTGCAGGCGCCTTTCAAGTGCTCTATGTTTCCACTTAGTAGTTTCACTTTTAGGGTTTTGTCAAGCAAATGATGACACGTTTGAGCGAATATATTGGCCTAAAGAATTTGGAAGCTTTCAGTTTAGTTGACAGAAAACAGGAAAAACTTAATGCCTACCGGGAGGATACTGGATGAATTTCTGCCCAGGGACACAGGCTGCCATCTTTTCCCTTGAATTCAAACAACCATGGACGGAAAACATTTGTAAAACCTGCATCTGTGCCGAACACCCACACACTTTCTATGTTACTTCCCCTGAAGTACTAATGACTGTTAGAATTGCACTGTATCAGGAATTCTAAGCCATCTGGAGAGGATTTAAAGAGCATTCGCAGGGGACTATGGGGGACACATATTCTGTCACGTGCCCACAGATTTTCGTGCTGGGGGCACTGCTTCTACCCCCCATCTATACAGAGGGCTAACTGTGCACTGAAATATTGTGTACATCCAAAAATAAAAATGTCCAATATTCTCATCATGAAAAGATGTGCAGTATTGGTAAGTGTAAGAGCACATTTTATAACTATGTATTTAATATCCCTTTAAATTATAGAATATTTCTATGAATGATTATAGATATATGTCTACAAATATATGTCTATGGAGTAATGTGAGGTGATATAAAAAGAGGTTAACAGTTACTAGTGATGCAAATGTAGGTGCCTTTTTTTTTAAATTGGAAAATCTGAAGTTATAAAAAGTCACTATCCTTAATATAAAAAGCTTCATATGGGCCAGAGATTTAGCTCAGTGGTTCTGGCACCTGCCTCACAAGTGCAAGGTCCCTAGTTCGATCCCTGGTAACCGCATACAATGCTGGGCGTGGTGACTCACGCCCACCAGCCATCAATACCACATACCACCGAGCCGGGCACAGTGGCTCAGGCCTGTCATCCCAGCCCTCAGGAGGCAGAGGCAGGAGGATTGCTGAGTTCGAGGTCTGCCTGGGCTGCATAGTGAGCTCGGCGCCAGCTTGAACTACAAAGAGAGAACCTGTCTAAAAAATAAAAAATTTTTTAAAAAAGCTTCTTCTTATGTTAAAAAAAAAAAAAGTTCCTTTTAAGAATTTAGAACAGGAAAATGTTTGTCCCCCCTAAGAACTGGTTTCCGAGTCCGTCAGGCGATTCTGTCATTTTGATGGCTCAGTGGTGCCCACTGCAGACAGGGATAAAGTCATGCAGGGAAACAGGAAGCTCACGACAGAGTGATGAGGAAGGTCCCTGGCTCAGACGCGTTCCGATCTGCCGTGTCAAGACTCCTTTCGAGGCGTGGGCACGCAAGGAGCGCGTGGTGGCCTGAGGCCTGCTGCCCGCCCGTGCCCGCTTTCTCCAGGTCTGTCTGCACCTGCTGCTCCGTCCTCACAGCATCAGCGGCCACCGACGCCGTCCAGAAAGCTGGGAAGGTGCGACCATGTGAGCAGTAATCACCGTTCCTGTGAGCGCGTCCTACGGAGGATGGAGTCGGGACGTGAGAACGGAAAGGGCGCCAGACGCCCCCCAACCTGTCCCAACTGCCCTTGTGCTCAGAAAGGACAACTGCCCCACAGCAGGAGCAACACGAACACAGAATAATTTTCTAATCAGTGAGAATATTCGAGGTAGATCTTCACCCTACTTAGCTCTGGGCAGACAAATTAGCATTGACCTTGGGAATCCTTATGACCCATAAACTGCTAAACCTAAAAGACAGAGAAAATGCAAACTTAAACAGTGTAATTAAAAATGAACAGGTATGTTCCTCCGCAGAGGGTATTTTCAAGATGGATATCTTGGGCCGGAGGGTTAGCTCAGTGGTTCCGGCGCCTGCCTCGCAAGCGCAAGGTCCTGAGTTCGATCCCTGGTAACCACATATAACGCTGGGCGTGGAGACATGCCCACCAACAATCAACACCGCATACCACAATGCCGGACGTGGTGGCTCACGCCTGTCATCCCAGCACTCGGGAGGCAGAGACAGGAGGATTGCTGAGTTCGCGGCGGCTTGCCTGGGCACCATAGTGAGCTCAGGGCCAGCCTGAACTACAAAGCAAGACCCTGTCTCAAAAGCAAAAAAAAAAAAAAAAAAAAAGATGGATATCTTGAAATATCAGCTTGAAACTAAATATTGCATTGCTTCTTTTATGTGAAAATCCCAAAATATAAATAAAGAGTAAAAAAAAAAAGGCAGATAATTAGGAGGGAGATAAATCTTTCTCAAAAGGGAAGGGACTGGAGGGTGGGAGAGGGAGAGACGGAACGGGGTGAAGAAGCATGGAGACGTGTTGTGTGCGGGCACCGCCCCCACAAGGGGTGCGATCACTGGGCACTAGTAGAAATAACAAGGAAAAATAAAATATCTGCTGGAGAAGCGCTGTCTGTACCTCATGCCTCTTCTGATCACCCTGGGGCGGTCGGGAAGCGGGGGGCGGGCAGCGTGGTCCCCAGGCAGCAGGCCAGGACTGAGGCCAACTGCGCCCACCTGGGAGGCACAGCTGGCCAGGGAGCTGCGCCCGGCCCAGCGGGAGCCCGCGCGTCCTCGGGACGCAGCGACGAGGCTCGCCTGCGGGTGGCCCTTCCCACCACGGGTTCATCTATGTGACCCGCGGCCCCTGGCACACCAAGCCGTCAGGGTCCCCGAGGCTCTGGGGCCCGAGGGTGGCACACAGCAGAGAGGTGCACAGCAGAGACGGCGCCGTGGAGACACAGCCCCCCTCCTCCCCCAGCTCGGCAAGCA
>PVIC010032128.1:0-20869 GCA_004025085.1 Thryonomys swinderianus
AAAAAAAAAAAAAAAAAAAAAAAAGTAACAGCAAATTGAACCAGTAAATTTGCATGTAATTTGAATAAATTATATCTTAAATTCATATCAAATACTTAGTTGATTAAAACCACATTGTACCTAATACTTTTTAAATTGCATAAACTATTCAAACGATTTTGCATTTGTTTTTTTAAAAAACTAAAATAAAAGTTGCATTAAAATTTCTTTTTTTATTTTCATTGAAATTTCCAAGAGTTTATTAACATAGTTACGTGCTAAGAGACTATGAATTGAAATTATTTCTAAAGAGTAGTTTGATGTGAATGATTAAGTTCACTTAATTTCAATGGTATAAGAGTGACTCTTACTACAAAGCAAGACCCTGTCTCCAAAAAGCAAAAAAAAAAAAAAAAAAAAGTGACTCTTTTGTTAGATATGACTTTGCAAAGCCCCATCTGAGAGCATTAGGAGCATACTTTATTCAAAAAATGCTTTTGTTTTCAAAGAAAGGGATTTGGACTATGAAGTTCTGCAGAGGGAAGAAGAATGTGTCTTTGTCTCAGGCCTGACCTTATATGTTCAAAAGTTCTGTTGAACGCAACATGTGAACTCTTAATGAGTGAGTGTAGAAGTTTGTAATATTGTGCACATACTTAATTTCCTGAGTAAACATAGGTCACTGTGCTGACTTTACTCTTATGCCAGAAAGATTATTTTGGCATTTCAGTTAATTCATAAAAGTTGAAAATGATTTTCATTTATATGATCAATTATTTTTTTAAAAATTTGAATCTTTATTAATACATTATATATACATACCAGGATCACACACAATATTGATAATTTGTATCAGTATATGACACAATTTATTTCTTGTTTTTTCTTGGCATCCATATCCTACTTGCTCGTATTAGTAGGTCATTTGAATGTCTTTCCCATTGTTATAATTTCTTTGAAGATTAAGACTTGCAATGTAAGTTTATATTTTCTATTTCCACTCTCTTTGGAATATGGATTTATAAATATAGCATAAGTATATTTATAAACCTTTTATTTGGTACCAGCGATTGAACTCAAGACCCTGCATTTGCGAGGCAGGTGTGGCACCAAGTAGTTAAATCCTTAGCCCCTTCTAAGTGCTTTTAATACTAACTAGCAGCTGGTGGTAATTTCTAAACTGTCTTTTTAAAACAGTGGGCAAAAAAAGTGTTGCAAGGATAAAATAAATCTGATACCCTTATGCATTGTCAATGTTATTGCACCCTGAAAAATAAAGCTTTGAAAGCATTTTGGTATTATGTATCAAAAAGCTATCTGAAAATTTACATGGTTTGATATAGTAATTTTATCTTTAGGACCATATCTAAGATAATCCACACTATAGAGAGCTATATATGGAAGTCTATTCATTATACAATTTTAAAGAAATGAAAGCTGCAATAATCTAAATGCTACAAATGGAAAATGATTAGATAAATTATAGTTCTATATTCTGGATAAAATACATAATCATAATACTATATAGTCATGTTTATGAATGTTATAAAGCAACATGGAAAAATGCTTACAAATGTAATATTAAATGCATTTTATATTTCATAGCAAAACAAATCAGAACTAAATCTTAAAACAGATACATAAGGAATAATGGGAATGAGTAACAGTATTGTTGTGTTTTGAATAATTTCCATGCTTTGAGTAGTGTGCCAAGTACGCTTTGTTAATTTCTGCAAAGTGTCTTTTGGTGTGCGAGTCTGTGGATGAAACAGGAGGTCGTAACCTGGCTCTGCCATGTTAAGTGATAGAACCAGGTCTGGATCCAGGTTGGTCTGTGAGCCTCAAAGTCTGTGCTTGAAACTGGACATTTGCAAATTTGCCCATAGATAGGAATCATCTGAGAACTTTAAATGAATGAATGAATGAGTAAATAATATACTTTGACCTGCCTCCTGATTGACACCGTTAGCATGTAAACCGCGTTCTGTCACCAATCTGTGACCAGCATTGAGGGCCCTCTGCATATTCCATTTTTTATATATTAAAACAAGATAAATACTTATGTTGGCAATAATGATTGTTTGAATTTGGGTAATAGAACTAAAGATAATTTTCTCATTTGATTCAATTTTCAGATCTTCAGTGAAAGATTGTCACTTTTTTTGTTTTGTTTTGTTTTTGAGACAGGGTCTCGCTTTGTAGTTCAGGCTGGCCCTGAGCTCACTGTGTAGCCCAGGCAAGCCTCGAACTCAGCAGTCCTCCTGCCTCTGCCTCCTGAGTGCTGAGATTACAGGCGTGAACTACCACACCTGGCATTATGGTATGTGGTTACCAGGGATCGAACCAGAGACTTTGTGCTTGCTAGGCAGGTACTGGAATCACTGAGCTAAATCTCCAGCCCTAAAGATTGTCACTTTGAGTATAAGAATTTAATAAGAATTGAATAAAAGATTGTATTGAGTCCCCTTTGGGGAGGGATATTACATGTTGTCATTCAAACAGTCCATGATGAGGACGTGTAAGTGGAGAGAGTGGAATTACACTCAAAAGAAGCTCAATTTTGGGAAACTACTACAATGTAGATCACTTTAATGATGATTGCAGTTAGCAGTGGATAGTAAATCTGTTTGAGTCATGACACTGCATGAGAAATGAAGATTTGATGGTAGAGTTTTAATAGTCTAATGGTATGTTAATTATATATTAAATTTAAAAAATAAATTGGATAATTAAGCCTGATGGACAGGTCTGTTCAGCTCTTTGACAAACAACAGAGGAAACTATGATCACAGAACATTTTTATTAAAGGAAAAAGGCCTTTTTCTCATAGTTGAGAGGAAAGAGTGTGAAATGAGATAATAATTACAGGACATGATGAACTTTGGTGTTCATGTTAAACCACATGATACTCAGCAAAGGGAAGTAAACTAGTAAAAATCAGTTTTCTGTGACACTGCAAATTTCCTACTTTCAAATTTCAATTCAAATGGGGAATAACAACGTGGGACCTTAAAAAACGATACTGAAAAATGTTTTTTTTTTTTAAAGCAAAAGATGTCAAAATTTAAGAAAGTTCTGCGCATGTATTCTGAAAATATTCAGAGACATATTTATATTATTATATGTAGTGAAAAATTTTGCTGATGTCATTGGATGTTTGGAGCAGTGCTGCTTCCCAGGTCCAACATCAATGTCCCTCTGACTCTGTAGGTCTGGCCAAATAATCTTTAGAATGAGTGAGTCAGTTCAGAGGTAACCAGTATTTCCATGAGACTTATGAAGGCTTTTGGATTCATGAGTATACCACACACAGGATAAGTTAATATTTATTTATGGTGCTGTGTTGGAACCCACAGCCTCACGCATGCTAAGCAGACCACTGAGCTGCACCTCCAAACCCTTGAATTTACTTTTAAAAGATGAAAACTGATGTCAGTTAGCTTTATTTTTTCCTGAAAAATTTACTTTTTTCAATATATGAGAGCCAGTGGAGGTAGTGTACATTACCAGCAGTCCACAAAAGTTGTGGAAGTTTTATGTTAAATAATTCATTGATTGAAATGATTAAAAATTTTTTACTAGGTATATTCCCATAATAACTGGCATTTTTACATCCACCAAAAATTCTTTGGAGAGGAAATAGAGAAGAAATGCAGGAAATGCGGAGAATTGGCTGAACTGTTTATTAGTTGAAGCTGTCGAATTTTTACGATCACCACAGATCACATGATCGCTTTTGCTATTATCTGTGTTACACCGAAATTGTGTTGGATCTTTTGGCTCAGTAATTTGTATCTAAAGTCGGGATAAAAGAGGAAGTACTGCCATTTTGTAAAGGGAGGAGACTGCCGCTGTATTTTGGGGATAAACATTCTTGGAAGCTAATGAATTGAGTTAAGGTAAAAAATCCAAAAAGATAAAGAAAAAAACACCTTTCAACCATTTTGGGGGCTAAATCATGTCATTAGAAAACGTTGGCTTCCATAACTGCTTAGCAGTAGGAGAAACTTACTTGGTCTTTGCAAACGAAGTGGCTCAATTTGTATGAAGAGCATGCCCAGCACCAGATCCTGGGTCTGGCTTCGTGTACCTTTAAATGCTGGTTCCAGAGTCCGTCCTTTCCAGAAAGCAGTGTGGTGGCCAGATTTGCGAGGCCTAAGACATATGAGCCTTATTTCTGCAAACTCTAGAGAAAAACTAACTTCTTTACACTTATGAAAAATTATCAGGGAGCATTGTGTGTTTGGTAGAAGGACTGGAAACTCTGAGTGTACAGAAATGGATATTTCAGGGGACAAATATCAACATTATATATAGTTCATATACTTTATAAACTTTTTACTGAAAACAACCAGTTTGATGACACTCTGAAGGCTTCCTAACATGGATTTTACAGAAATTACACTTTTCTAAATTTGTCTGAGTGAACTCAGGGAGTCTCTTTTTGACAGTGATAGAAAGTACTGTTTATGAGGATATGAGGTGAGACCTTTTTCACTGAAGTTAATGAAAAGAGAACTCCAAGAGGGGTTTAGGGGTAGAATTTTTTCAGTATTGGAGACAGAACCCAAGGTGCCTTCTGTGAGCTACATTTCTAGCCTCTTTTTACATTTTGAGACAGGGTCTTGTTAAGTAACTAAATTGCCCATTCTGGGTTTAAACTTGCAATCTTCCTGCCTCAGCTTCTCAGAGTGCTGCTGGTGTGTCAAGCCTGGCTCGAAAAAGAATTTGGTTCTTGTGTTAAATATACTTTACAGTCACTGTGGTGGTTTCCTTATTTACATTAAAACAAGCAAATATGTGTTTCCAGGTATTTTTTGTCATGTATGTACATTTGCTAGGCTATTTTTTTCTTCCTTCCTTGTGGACTATAAAAACAAACATTAGAACATGTGATGATGAATTAACTATCATATTTCTGGTGAGTAAGCATATTTACCATTGAAAAATATGTGAGAGGAAAATGAATGTTTCAGTGTTACTACATTTTTCTCTTAAAATATCATCCCTGATATTTTTCTGCGACATATGTAAGTCTGAAACATTAGATTAAAATTAAAAAGATATATGAGTTTGGCTTTTTTCTTTCTTTCTCTTTTTCAAATGTTTACCAAAGGAGACATGGCTTGAGAGCTTGAAAAATATTGTCATAGTAAATCACAACCAGGAAAATACAGTTCTTCCTGTGTTTGACTTCTGGCTCTGCCCCTGGAAGAGAAGGTGACAGGGTTATGGTCTGAAGCAAGAGAATGTTCTGGAAAATAGTTTTTCAGTACAGCTGGGGCCGGAATGCTTTGAGGCTGTGAATTATGGCATACTTATCAGAGTTAAAAGAAAAGTAAGGATTGGAGTTAAAAGGTACTCATGTTTAAAATTATATTAAATGTTGTAGTTAAAAGTATTTCCCTCAATTTTTGAAGTATGCATGGTATTAAATGGCTTAAAAAAGTCTAAAAAATCCAGAGGTTTTTATTTTATGACTGAAATGATGTTCTGGGTCCGTGAGGTTGATAACCACCTTATATGTGCCTCTCACTTTGTTTTCCAGATCCTGTCCCTGTTATTTCTTCTCCTCCTTCTTTTTTGTTTCAGGATACTAGAAATCAAACCCTCATGTCACAAGCACTAAGCAAAAGCTCTGTCCTTGTGTTATACCCTCAGCTCCTAAAGCTTTGAATTTTGAATATAAGAAGCTGCCCTGTCTGTCTGTCTTTGAGGGCGTCTGCTTACACACAGCAGAATAATGTACACTTTCAAATGGTGATTATACATTATTAGCTTATGTATCTTGCAAAGTACTGACATATTCCTCCTTCATTTCTAAGAATTCTATTAGGCTTTTGGTGGGATCCAGTCTGACTGATTCCAGTTGTGGGTTTTGAGACATTCAAGGTAAACCTGAAACCAGAAGGGACAACATTGAGGCTAAGGAGATTTTTCTGTTCACGGTTCGGTTGGTTCCTGGCCCTCCTTTTCCTGATGTTAATCCAAGGTAGTGTAACCACTTTATTTTGCTTGTGAATTATACCCAGAGGTTTGGTTAGGGCCCTCCCTTGGCTGGGTGCCATGTGTACCCATATGGCATTTTGTGGAATGCAGATAATGGCTTTATGTCCCTCTCTGTTTTGATAAGTGAAAACCTGTGTGAGCAGGTAGGTCTTTTACAAAGTACAAAGAGAGTATTACACTGGTATTATTCATGCCTCAGCACAGTGGGCTGTTGATCAGCTCAGCAGGTCCTGTTCCCCTCTCAGTATTTTCCCCCGTGACCCTTCAGGGAATGTGGCTGATCTAGAGCTTTACCAAAAGGTCATGGCTCAAGCTTTGCTCTGACTGCGTCCTGTCCTTTGATGTCACAGGTGTTGGGCTTGGGGTCTCCTAGGGAGGCTGACAGGGAGGGTGGGCTCTGCCTCTTCCTCTGTAGAGAAGGCGCCCAGTGCCTTCTCTGTCCCACTGTCTGTCTGGGCCCAGCCTGGAGGGCAGAGTGGTGCCCCTGCTTGCTCAGGCAGCTCCACCTCCATTTCCTGGAACAGTGCCCGTCCCTGTTCCTGCCAGGCCGGGCTGGATCCCTGTCTCAGCGGTCTGCGCTTGTGGGGGCTGCGGTCTGGGTTACAGAGTTGGAGTCGGGACACTAGATTGGAGGGAGCCTTCGCACTCTGCACTCGTATTCTCTTCTCTGGCGGGACACTGAAGAGTAGGAAAACGATGTGGTGGGCAGGAGGTCAGCGTAGGATTCAGGGCCCTCCGCAGTGGGTCACTCCTCAGACTTCCTGGTCCCAGCCAGCTCTTCCGGGACTATAATGACTTTGTGTCCACGGGCTGGGAGCACAATGGTTTTCCAGCTCTGGCTGGAGAGGGCCAAACCTCCCTGAAACTATGGCCTGGAAGCGATTCGTGTGGCTTCGCAGAGATGGCAGAGCCCGTTGTTGCTTAAAGATGAGCTTTAGAAGTTCCTCCTGGTTGAATATGCTGTATGTTAGATTGTGAAGGGCCCACTGTATACAGGGAGGTGCCTGCTAACAGCACTGAGCCAACAGCATTGCTGCCCGAGTGGTGGGCCGCGCTATCTAGGCCGGTGTACTCTGTAGTACAGAGTGTACTCAGAGTGTATCACCTGTACTCTGTGATGTTTGCAAAATGCTAGAATTGGCCAAGGGATCATTCTTTGAACATGTGGTTATCTTTAAACCACACACGACTCCTCATTTTATGTTGAATCCTTGCAGATACGTGGTGAGGTTCTTACTGTCTCCACCTGTTTTATAAGAGGCTGAAGTTCACAGAGTGGAAGCATCTCACAGGAGGTCAGCGAAGTCAGGACTGTCAGTCCTGGACTCAGCGCCTACTGACTCTGCAGCCTGAGCTTTTCCTGAAGGAAACAGTTCTTCTCACTGGCCCATCTGGGTCTCACCTGCCCATGTTACTCTCCGGCCACCTCCAGATGCCCTGCAAACCTAGGCAATCGATATTTTTTCTTTGAACACATATGTAACTACTATGATCCAGGTGTAGTCTTTTTTTTTTTTTTTAAACTCTGCGATTGGGTGGCTGTGGCTGTCTTGGAGCAGATCATCCAAGGAAGACTGTGCAGTCAAAGGCTCTCTTTCCTCCCAGCCTGTCCCGGTTTCAGTCTCCCCCAGACCTGGAAAGTGAGGAAATGTAGTTCTGCTCTTTCCTCTCTGGTGGCTCAGCTCTTTCCAGTGAAAGCTGCTGCCTTGATTTCAGCCAAGTTGGTGGCTCCTGCCCTGCTGTCTGTTTCTGTGGTTTTCATCTTTTGCACTACTGAATTCTGTTCAGATAAAAGCCGCTGGCTTATGGAGACCTCAACAGCTTAACACTCAGCCAGACTGGTGCTGTCATTGCCAGCCTCGTGGTCCTGAGCAGGTCCCTTCATCTCTGTCACCTTCACTTCTGCCTCTAAAAAATCCATCCTGCAGAGCGTGGGGAGGCGAGGGAATCCACCTGGGGGACATAGCACTCACAGTGTGCTTAGACACAGGGTATCGTCTTATTTCTCCTTTTGTCTCTGTTCTGAATCCCCAGTTGGACCCAGAGACCCTCAAGGAAAAAGCCACATCTTAACATTCCTCTCTGTTCTCAGTATGAGCTTCCTGCTTGGCAGATGTGCCATGTGGTGCCATAATAGTGTCAGGGGAATGGTGAGGATGGCCTGACGGATTTGTGCATAGTTAGTATATGCTGATGTTGTGTGTAACATCACAACATTAGCCTGTTTCACAAAGCTTGAGGACAGTGACATTCTTAGCATCAAATAAGGAAACTGAGGCACAGAGTGGGTAAATTGCTGAACTCACAAATTGAACTCAAAATGGCTTGCAGTGACTTTTCTATGCCTCTAAGTCAAAAAGAAAAAAGCTCTTAGTTCCTATGAAAAAGTTCCAGTCGTAAGTGGAAACACAGGGAACGACACAATGCATTTCTGTCTGTTCAGCTGCCATGGTTAACAGTATAGGGCTGATTTTTCCCCATCTGTGCCATGACCTGCTTCTCGTTTTTGGATTGTTTTGTAGTAAATCTCATACATGTCACTTCCTTAGAAGTGCTTTGTAAGTATATCTCTAACATGTGACTTTAAAAATATAACCTCAAGGCCATTATCACACTTAAAATATTATCAGTAATTCCTTAACATCAACTATCCAGTTTTTATCTCTGATGCTTAATCAAGCTTTTTTTTTGCAGTTGATTTGTTCAAATCAGGATTCAAACAAATGGTAGCTTATATTTAGTAATGGTTTTTAAAGCAAGTACCTGAAAGTTTTGTGTGTTTATTAGTCTTAATTTGGCAAATATTTCTGGTATCTACGTTTTAAAGGCGTGGCTCGAGAATGGTGAAAGATACTTTCGAGTAGCTGTCAGTTGGTCACAGTGACTGACTAGATTCAGAAAAACACCCTGTGTCGGCTCATTTTGCTTCCAAGTTATAAGTAGAATGAGTGACATAGGCCAGAGGTCTTGAGAGAGAGGCAGGGTGGAACAAAGCAAGAGCTCTAAGAAGACGTGATGGCTATGGCTTGGGGGTATGTATTTAGAAACTTCAATCATATCCTCCTGCCTTGTGTCTATTTTCTGTTTCTCTCTTTTTTTTTTTTTTTGAGGCAGGGTCTTGCTTTGTAGTTCAGGCTGGCTCTGAGCTCACTATGTAGCCCAGGCAAGCCTCAAACTCAGCAATCCTCCTGTCTCTGCCTCCCGAGTGCTGGGATTACAGGTGTGAGCCACCACGCCCAGCACTTATTTTCTGTTTAATTCCTCATCTCCCTGCTTCCACCTGCTGCTGCTTTCAGTAGCATCTGGAAAGTCATTATGCAGACTTCCCCTTCCTCTTTTGTAAAAAAGAATTTGATAGAAACTTGAGGGGTGGACTTCATGATGATAGTGTCTTAGGGTGAAATGAATGAATGCGGTGGGGGAAATCTATGCATTGAGGACAGAATCCAAGTGGTGATGGATCTCAGACTTTTGAGAGATGCTGTCATTATTCAGCTTGGTTCTGTGTGTTGAAAACATCTTGTCAAATAAGCCAGCTTTTGGAGTAACTGGAAAAATGAGACTCTGAAATATTTCTGTTTGCTTTCCAGTTTTTTCTCTTTGTTTTGGCTCTTGCTTGCTTCAAAGAAAAAGCATTGTGATTTACTTTAAGCTTGATGGAATTTTTTCCCTGTATTTAACTAAGATTACACTTTAAAATTAGTCAGAGAACTATGGGTATGTTATAAAAGTCTGCTGAAACTAAACTTGCTTCTGCAGACATGAGTTTCATCAAGATTTGAGTTGTAACAGGCATAAGAAAGAAACCAGTTTGGTATTGGTGCCAGTGAGAGGATTAGAATAGTAATTTGCTTATTTCAGCTGTTTTATAGGAGCATTTATAAAGTTGACTAATTTTCTCCACAGTTATCTTGCCAGCTAGCATTAAGAAATAAACGATTTGAGAAATAAACTTCTCCTTTCCCTACTGTTGGTAGGAGTGTAGCTTGGTACAACCATTGTGGAGATCAGTGTGGAGATTCCACAAGAAACTAAAACTAGAGGTTCCCCTTGACTCTGCTATTACCCTTCCTGGTATGTTCTCGATAGAATTAAAAGCATCATTCACAGCAATAAATGCACAATAATGTTCATAGCAGCTGAGTTTGTAAGAGCTAAAAGTCTTGGAAACAGCCCAAATGCCCATCAGCTATCAGTCAATAAAGAAGATGTGTTTTCTATTCTACAGTGAAGTACCATAGAGAAGGATAAACCTGAGACGTTTCTAGGTAAATGAATGCACCTTGAGATTGTTCTGCCCAAATTGTGCTCCCCTAAGAAAACCAGCAACATGAATGCAATAAACAAGGGCACTTTTGATTAACATGGCATGCAGTAGGTCCCCAATACTAGATTGGAGATCCCACGTGGCAGTTACTGGCTCTTTTTAAAGGCATTCCTGGTTCACTTATGGGAGGGGTTAGGGTATTTACTAGGGATTGGCTAACAATTTAAGCTATCATACCTGTCGGGCGGTCATTGGTGAAGGAGGAACAGGAAGGGCACAGTCAGCCAGGGGGAGGGCTAGTCATGTAGAAACAAAGAAATATTTTTTGGCGGGACCAGCTTCTACAAATAGCTCAGCTGAACCAGAATTTTACATCTCATCAAGCCCACCATGAGGTCGCTGTTACTGAGCTACCAGCTCAATCAGCAGCCTTACCAGTTTGCTTTACGTTCCAGGAACTTTATATAATTGTGCTTTGGTCCCAACAAGATCATATTCTTATTTTCTTTTAAAATTTATCTTTATTGGTACACTGTATATACTCATCATGATCATACTCAATATTTAGAATTTGTACCAGTATATGACACAATTTCTCATTTTTTTCCCATTCCCCTATACATCCCACAACCCCCACCTCCTAAATAGATAAGCTTTGTTTCCCTTTTTTTACCATCATATATTTTTTCTTTTTGAGACAGGGTCTCGCTTTGTAGTTCAGGCTGGCCCTGAGCTCTCTATGTAGCCCAGGCAAGCCTTGAACTGAGCAGTCCTCCTGTCTGCCTCCCGAGTGCTGGGATTATAGGCATGAGCCACCATGCCTGGTACTGTGGTATGTGGTATTGATTGCTGGTGGGCATGAGTCACCACGCCCAGCATTGTTGTATGTGGTTACCAGGACTGAACTCAGGACTTTGTGCTTGCGAGGCAGGCACTGGAATCACTGAGTTAAATCTCCAGCCCACCATCACATTTTTTATTTACCCCTCATTACTCATACATCCACCACATTTCCCTTTGAATATTTTCTATTTCACAATATCCATCATACATTCTAAAACTCATTAACATCTTCAATTTCTCATACCAGAGAACAGATATAATATTTATACATCTGTGACCTATTTATTTCACTTATGAGTATGTCCTCAAGGTATGTCCATTTGAGTATACAGGACTCAAATTTATCATTCTTTAAGGCAGAGTAATACTCCATTTTATAGAAAAATCACATCTTCTTTATCCCGTCTCCAGTTGATGGGCATTTGAGTTGTTTCTTTAGTTATCATAAGCTGAGCTGCTATGAACATGGGTGCACATATGTTATTATGATGTGATTCTTTTAATTCTTTTATAAATATTCTTAGCAGGGCAATATCAGGGTCAAATGAGACCTCTAATCCTAGTTTTTTTTTAGGAATCTCCACAGTGACTTCCATAGAGCTTGTACCAGTCTACATTCCCACAAACAGTGGAGAAGGGTTCCTTTTTCTCCGCAGCCTCACCAGCATTTGTTGCTGGCTAATTTCGAGATAGCAGTCATTATTTGTGGACTGAGAGGAAATCTTAGTGTTGTTTTCATCTGCAATGAGACTATATGCTTAAGTCAAATGAGTCAGACACACATGTTCAAATATTGCATTGTTTCTCTGGCATGATAAACAAAAAGTGTAAATAAGGACCAAAATGTTCAAAAGATACTGTGAAATAGGAAGAAAGTGTTCAAATGGGAAAGAGAACTAGGGAGGGAGTAGAGGAATGGAAGTAAAGGAAAAGAAAATGAGAAAAGGAGAAAATGGAAACAAAGCTTTTATAAGTGAGGAGGGAGTGAGGGGTTGGTTGAAAGGAGAAGAGAGGAATGGGAAAAAAAGAATCAAGATATATCATGAAGAGGTACAAATTCCTTATGATGAATGTGGTCATTATGTATATCTAAAATGTGCCAGTAAAATTAATTAATACAAAATAATTTTGTTGCTTTCCTGCCTAAAGAAGTGGCATTCCCTGCCTTCCCCATTTAAAACATTATTTTCTTCTTTGGTCAGAGAAATTATGTTTGATGTAGGTCTAAATATTTTTCATTCTTATTATAAACTATTTTCAAGACAATCAAAAAATGACTAGATATTTTTGGTGATACATTTATTTGTCTGCTATGCTTAAAACAGTTTCAGACTTTTAATTTCTTATTTTTGAAAAAATTGAAAACATTACCTTCTGTAGCCAATATTCCTTAAGACTATGGTGGGATTGTGATAATAGTGGTTATCAGAGCCAGTGGAGAACATGGAAAAGATCTGCCTTCTCCCCACTCTTGTTAAAACGTTCAGTACAGGGATGTTTTATTGCCTTTGTCACCCTTGCAGACTTTTCCAACTTAAAAACCCACTAGTTTTACTAGTTACATAATTAGAAATCATTGTATGCAAAGTGATTATTTATGGTTTCTACTCTTCCTGCTTTTGGGTACAAGTGTCCCTTGTAAGTTTGTGTGTTTGGGGATAAAGGGACTAGTCTCGGATTTTTTGCCCTGAGTTGCATTCCCAGACCTTTATAAAAATTTAAAATTTTGAGACAGGTTCTCAGTAAGTAGCTAAGTTGCCCAGGCTGGCTCAGACTTGCTGTCTTCCTGCCACAGCCTTCAGGTGTGCTGGGATTAGAGGTGCATTCCGGCATCCACCTTGCTTTGTGTCGTTGTATTAAACTGCAAGTTACTAGTGTACAGTAAGTAACTGCTATAGTTTGCATATAGGGTAAGTGTGTCCTCAAGAGGTTCATGTGTTGGAAGCTTGGTTCTCACTGTGGCATGTTAAGAGGTGGGGCCTACACAAAAGAATGAAATCCTGTCATTTGCAGTAAAATGGATGGAACTGAAATACATTCTGTTAAGTGAGATAAGCCAGGCCCAGAAAGAAAGATAAATGTTCTCTCTTTCATGAGGATGCTAAAACAAAACAAAACATAACAACTGATCTCAAAGGAGAACAGAGTACTGATTACTAGAAGCTAGAGAGGGTGGCAGAGGGGCATAGATTTGAATGATGCATACCATAATAAAGTTAGGATGAGTAAGTTCTAGCATTCTACACTGCAGGGGATTGGCTGTATTTTTTTTTTTTTTTTAACAAACTATTATGTCTTTGAGAAAAAATAGGAGAAAGAAATTCCGAGTTTCTGAACATAAACAAATGGCAGGGAAAGACTGGTTACCCTGGTTGATCATTCCACATAGTGTGTGTGTGTTGAAATAGCACAGTGGAACCCACAAATATATACAATTATGTGTTAATTAAAAAGAAAAAAGGGACAAGACCTCCTGGGAGGCTGTTGGGTCACTGGGGGAGCTCTTAGAGGTCACCCCTGGCTTCTGTTCTTGAAGTGTGACCCCCTCTTCACATGAGCTCCTACTGTGATATCATCCACCATGAAGGGGTGCAGCCAGGGATGCAGCAGGGACTGTGCCATGCTGTTTGGGCTTTGTGGCTCTAAAACTAGGCGATGAATAGCCTCTTTTCTTTATGTCTCCTACGTTGGGGTATTTTGTTATAGTAACAGAAAATGGATACTTTAGAAACAACACATTTTAAATATTGTATGGAGATGGGTCTCTGGTCACATTATATGAACCACTGGGCCCAGCTCCTGGTGATTGCAGCCCTGCCTCAAGTTCAGTGGTAGCATCCAAAGAATTAGAAGCACCTTTTCCTTTTTGCTGTGCTAGAGATTGAGCCTGAGACCTTGGGAATGCTGGCAAGCAGGTACCGTGGAGCCCCATCCCTGGCTCAGTATTCTCCATCATTTTAAAACTGACTTGAGGTTTCTGCTACTTAGGCACAAGGCTGAGTGTTTCACAGATGTTTTCTTGCTCAGTCCTTCAGGTGAGCACTCTTGCACCTGCTGACCTATTCATGCAGCCATAATGATTGCTGTAAGACTGGCTTTTTCCCTCCCATTTACAGTATGGTGATTGTGGTTTTTCTTGGGCCATCAGTAGTTATTTTTGTGGCTCTAGGCACATTGCCTCAAGGAGAAAACACTGTTTTTAGTTTCTGAGGAGAACTGAGCTTATCCCCCTCCCCCCAACTAGTAAAGTACCTAGGGTCACTTGGTATGTTTCTACTTGCTTTTTTGCCAACCTGTTTTCTTTGCATGTGGTAGAAAAAAATTAGGTCAAATATAACTTAGTATTCTAACTAAAATTAAAACTTTTAGTGACCTTATAATTAAATGTCATCATCAAGCTGTGGATGTAGCTCAGTGGTGGAGCATGTGCCTAGCATGTGTGAAGCCCTGGGTTCAATCCCCAGCACATGGAAAACAAAACCCCAAAGTAATTATCAACATACAATATACAGAGATGTATCTCTAGGTAAAAGAATGATGTATAAAATCAGAATCGAGATTCAGGGTACAAGGAGACCAGGGTGGCTTCTGTGTGTAAGAACAAAGTAGGGGTTTTATTAGAAAACGAAAAGCTATGCCCGGTGTTCTTCCTTTAGAGAAAAGAAGGGGTCTGGCGAAGCCCCAGGGGTAGGGCAGGGCGTGGCTGCGCTGGTCCTCACGCCTTGACCCGGAGGCGGGAGGTCCTGTTGACTCCGCACTCTCGCTATGCACAGAGCAGGTCCGGCCTGGCCGCCAGTCAGTCTTCAGTGGAGGCCAGAAGAGGGCAACTGAGGGTCACCAGGGCATGTGCGTGTTTGAATGGAGTTGGGACAGAAAACCTGTCTTTCATCACAGGCCGATGGTTCATTGAAAATAAATTAGTCATGTACTTCACTCTCAACTGAAAAGAATAATTGAGGGCCACCTCCAAGAATAGGAAATTCGCCATGGTTTCTGTTTCACTTGATCTGCCATCAAGTCCTTTGGGGAAATCACAACCATAGAGAATGACTGAGTAAGAATGCTACTTGATGCCTTTTAAAAGGATGTCGCAACAAGGGGGTCTGCATTTTTAGCAGATCGTTTTTTTTCCTTAGCCGTGTGTAATCAAATAAAATTTAGTTTAGAAGTTTTACCTCTCATGCTTTGATTGGGAGAGTTCTTGGTGGAGAGGTACAGGGCTTCGGCAGAACTTCTGGTGTGAGCAGCTGATGGGGAGAGAGTTGGATGTTTTCCTGTTTTTAATAGTTAGGGGGAGACAGAGGAGGGATGGGAGATCGGGGCGGGAGTTGTTTGCTGTGGAAGTAGGCGGGAGAGTAGAGAGTTTGAAAGGCAGGATGCAGAAGGTCAGAAAGGTTGTCCTGTAAAAACCACACCCACAGAGACAGACACGTGTGAGGAAAAGCTGGGTAGGAGCAAGCTTAATGCTGCTTTTTTCCTTTGCTCATTTCTGCTCCTTGTTCTCCCTTGCGAACCTCTCAGGAAACTGGTGATTCGACACATCCTGAAGAGGAAAATCATGATGTAGACCAGGAAAATTAGTTTTGGGAAATCCTGATGAGGACACTTAGAAATCTGTGAATGTTTGTAAGGGCCAGTTAGCCTTAAATTACAGGTAAAGGGAAGTCTAGAAGTGTTTGTTCGGCCGGGAGGTAGCTCAGTCGTGGTGCACTTGCCTGGTGTGCATGAGTCCCTGGGTTCAACTCCCAGCATTGGAACGAAAATGGTTTTGATTTTGGAATTTTGTGGGACAGTGAATGTTTAACCTATAACACATTTATTAAAATCTGTTATAACCTTATAATTTTTATTAATCCAACCCTTCCCTGCTTCCTCTTACTATGGCCCCAAACACCTGATTCCGCCTTCTGAATCTTTATTGTCTTGTTTGTTTGGCCCCAGTCCTCTTGTTTTCAAGTTTGTCTCACTGTCTCATCTCTTCCTGGAAGATCCCTCTAGTGTGAAACGCGGGGTCTCCCCACTTCCATTTGTTTCAGGAAGTAGTTGCTCTAAGTAGTAACACTGGCACCTATTCTTGTCATTTTCCCAAGAAGACCCTATTGAAATTATCTAATGAAAATCAGAATTATCCATTTAGAACTAGATTCTGTAGTTCCTTGGTAGTCTCTTACTAGTAGCTTACCCTTACTATCATTATACTTTTTCTCTGAATCTTTCAATTAAAGTGAAGATGAGGTAAATTTCATACAGAAAACTCATATGCATTTTAGAAATAGTGATATTTTCTTTTAACTTTATAGGTCAAACACTGGGGCTTTGGTTGCTTAAACATTGTCTGCTATGGCTTTGAAGTCTTTTTTAAAAGTTAAACATTATTGGAGTTTAAACCCAGAGGCTTTTGCATGCTAGGCAAGTGCTCTACAACTGAGCTACATCCCAAGCTCTTTTTAAATTTTTTTTTGAGGAGGGATCTTGCTGAGTTGTCCCAGGCTGGCTTCCAATTTGTGATCCTCTTGCCTCAGTCTCTTGAGTAGCTGGAATTGCAGGCTTGTGCTACCACTCCCATCCAACATGATGGCTTTCTCACACTGGGAGTCTTCTATTAAGACTGTTTTGCTAATTTATTATCAAATTTAGATTCTCCAGGGCAAGGGTTTGCTTAAAACTTGCCCCCTCTATTTGATGATTAAAAAAAAAAAAAGGAAACAAAGCTTCTGTATATAGGGTTGGGGGGTTGGAGGGAGGGCAGGGGAATGGGAAAAAATGAGAATCAAGACCTATCGTGTACAGGTACAAATTGTCAGTGATGAATGTGATCATAATGTATTCCTAAAATGTATCAATAATCAGTAAAGGGGGAGACACTTCTGGAAATGGTTCAGTGAGCTTTTAACATTGATAACTTTAGTGCCTAAATTAGCTACAGTTCTTTTTCTGTATCTAATACCTGTCTCCAGGAAGTCCAGTCCAGACTGAAGGGTCAGGACATCTTTCTGGTTTGCTGTGTAACCTGAGCCGCCTTTGGAGTGGGCTGATCAGAATTCTCTTCCTGATTACCCAGCACAGCCTCAGGCCAGAACAATCAATGTCAAACTCTGGTGGACTTTGTTGAATTCTTCCAAAGTTGTTTTCTCAGGGCGGGGACTTGCAGCATGGACTCTCCCCGCCCCCGAAAACATCAACTATTCCTTCATGCCTTCTCTATAATTTATGCTTGAAAACCTTCAGGTTATGTTTGCTTATAATCCAAATAAATCCCAATGGAGACAGAGGAGCACCAGGAGCCATTGTTCAGGTTGCCACGGCAGAGGAACAGCAAGTGGGAGGCGGAGTCAGAGCTAAGGAAAACGCTGTAGCCAGAGAACTTCTGTTTCCTTACAGGATATTTTTTCACTCCAGGCAAATAAGACTTGGCCCACAGCATTTAGAGTGAACGTGAGAATGTTGTCACAAGTCCTGCTGCAGATGTACCTTCCAGACTGAGGGCCTGAGGGGCCTCCTGAGGAGCCATCTGATCTCTTCGAGCCTGTTTCCCATCTGTAGAATGGCCACAGCAGTATTACAGAAGGAGAGTGTTTCATAAACAAGACATTATTTCCCTGTCACAGCCCAGCGTGGCACCAAAATACTGGGATGTGAACGTGTTTTCAATGGGTGGGTTTCTAAACACTTTGAGGTATTTCTTATGGACCATTTTGCATCTCTGAAGTTTTAGGATGTTGTACAGTTGGTTCCTGTGACTACTTCGTTTGTGGTTTGGAATTCTGGATCAGCTGAAGAGCGGATTGTCTTTGGCATGAGATGTAACGTGTCCTTGGAGAGTCCGCCAAGGTGTGCAGCGTGCTGTGGGGAGAGGTCGAGCAGGAACTGTGCCCACACTGCAGTCTGGGGTGTGTGAGTCTGCTGTAAAACACCCAGGTTCTCTATTCTGTGTTTTTATGTACAGGAATAGAGGCTGGGGGGACAGAACTCTTTACCTTTCCTAGTTGTCTCTCAGCATATTCACGAAAATCTATGCTTATATCCAATGTTCTTTTCTACTTGGATGATATTAATTAATAGAAAGCAAGGAGAACTCAAAATGCTGTTATGCATTAGCTTCTTGCTCTGACTTTCATTCGTTCAGCAAACCACATGTATTACTTACTGCGTGTGAGGCACTGCACTGGGGATGGACGAATCTACTCAAGAAGCTTTGCTTTTATGGGGGCAGAGACGTGTGATCTTCACAGCCGGGACAGAAGCAGGGGATGCCGAACAGCCCTCTGGGAGCCTGCGGGTGAGCTGCGCATCCTCCGATGCCGTTGCCGGCGGGGCGGGTGGGCAGCATGCGGGGAGCAAACGAATTTGAGCTCTTGCAGCTGTGTGGCCGAGGGGAAACCTGTGTGTCTTGGAGCACAGCGAGTTTGAATTCCAGCTTCTCCTCTTAACACCGTGACCCTCAGGCAAGGGATTAATTCTTTCAAGCTTCAGTCTTTTCATCTGAAAAATGGGCAAAGAAGATTTTTTAAATGTCCGAGAAACTTGGCACAGTGTGTGGCAACCGATGGGTTTTAAGTATGTTCATTAATGAGCGTTTATTTCTTCTCACTTCCTTTCTTTTTCTATTCTTCGCGTCATCACCGCAGGCAGATCATTGTGGTAGAAAGAGCGCCGGGACCAATGCAGATGGCAGCTCTGACTCTGCTGTGCTCGCTCACACCCTCTCTGGTCCTTACATAGGATCTTGGAGAAGACGAGCTGGGTCGAGTTGTTTCTGCTTGTCGGCTCTTTATGAGTAACACAGCTCTAGACACATACGAGTCATTTCCTGTAGATATATACATCCCTGGAAGTGGAAAAATGGGCTCGTATGGTGACTTTGTGTTCCACATTTTGAAGAACGGTCGGACTGTTTTTCCAAAGTTTGCACCATTTAAAAGCCTTACCTTCAGTGTGTAAAGATTCTGATTACTCCACATCCTTGTCACACGTTTTTGTCATTCTTTTCATGTCAGCCGTTTTCGTGGGTGAAGCGGTACCTCACTGTGATGCTGACTCACGTTTCCCTGATGATTAATGATAATCATGTTTCAGCACACATTGGCCGCATATGTGTAGTTTTTGGAGAAATATCTACCCAACTCCTTTGAGAATCAGTTGCTTTTAATTTTTTAATGTTTTAAATTTTTATTTTTCTTTGTAACTAGTAGATGTTTGGGCTACATGCTATTTGTTTTCCTCTTAGGAAGTGGGTACATGTATCTTGATTCTTTTTATCTCCTTCCCCTCCCGCCTTCTTTTAGCATTTGTTGTTTGGAGTCCTCCTCCTAGCTTTGGGGTTGGCTTTCGTCCTCTGAGGCCTGCTGGTGGGAGAGAGTTCCCAGCAGCCACAGCGGGCAGAGGATGGCTAGAAACCAGCCTAAGCTGGAGTGGCTGTGTTAGTCATTGGCTGACGTAACACCCAGTCCCACACACGTGTCAGGGGCCTAATGTACTAATCCTTCCTACTCCCGCATACAGAGTCTGTGATCCAGGCCCTTTAAAACTCACGGCTCTACTCTGCTTTCTGAAAGGCAAACAACTAGAAAGTTGTTCAGGGCCTTTCCATCGCCTCTAACCCGGTCACACGATCCCATGCAACAGAGAGGAATCCAGAAAGTACTTTTCCACCTTCCAGGAAGGGGAACCTGAGGTCACTGTCATCCTCCAGCTCTCATTCCATGCATGTGGCCCTGTCTCTTGTGACAGACACATAAAAAACGAAAAAGAAGGAATATTAAATATTTTATTTTATTCTTTTGGAGACAGGGTCTCGCTTTGTAGTTCAGGCTGGCTCTCAGCTCACTATATAGTCCAGGCAAGCCTGGAACTCAGCAATCCTCCTGTCTCTGCCTCCCGAGTGCTGGGAAAACAGACGTGAGCCACCATGCCCGGCACTGTGGTATGTGGTAATGATTGCTGGTGGGCGTGAGTCTCCACGCCCAGCATTATATGTGGTTTCCGGGGATTGAACTCAGGACCTTGCGCTTGCAAGGCAGGCGCCAGAACCACTGAGCTAACCCTCCAGCCCTATGATATTTTATTTTTATTTAAAAATTTTAATTTTTGTTAGTATATGTGTTCAATACATAATGATTGTGAGGAGTTGGTGCTTGTATGTGACGATCTTGATTCTTTTTTTCAATCCTTTCTCCTTTTCTTTTTTTTTTTTTCTGAGACAGGGTCTTGCTTTTTAGTTCAGGCTGACCCTGAGCTCACTATGTAGTCCAGGCAAGCCTCGAACTCAGCAATCCTCCTGTTTCTACCCTCCCGAGTGCTGGGATGACAGGTGTGAGCCACCACGTTGGCTTTTTTTCATTTTTTAATCTCCTGTCCACATAAAATCTAACTCCCTATTTCCTATTATCTATCCTTTATTTTGCTCTTCATTTATATTTTGAATTTCTCATATAAGAGAAACTATGCAGTATTTCAGCTTTCTTGGTTTTTACTTCACTTAACATTATGGTTTGAAGGTGTATCCATTTTCCCACAAATGACCTAAGTTTATCCTTTTTTTTTTTTTTTGCTTTTTTGGAGACAGGGTCTCTCTTTGTAGTTCAGGCTGGCCCTGAGCTCACTATGGTGCCCAGGCAAGCCGCCGCGAACTCAGCAATCCTCCTGTCTCTGCCTCCCGAGTGCTGGGATTACAGGCGTGAGCCACCACGCCCAGCATTATATGTGGTAACCGGGGATCGAACTCAGGTCCTTACGCTTGCGAGGCAGGCGCCGGAACCACTGAGCTAACCC
>PVIC010032129.1:0-20865 GCA_004025085.1 Thryonomys swinderianus
ATAGAAGAGATAATTGTGCCTTAGTCTGAGCCAACAACACGGACAAGTGTTAATTTGTTTAACATATAAATAAGAAAGAAAGCTGAAATTACAGACCTTGAACTGTTAGCTTAGATCAGAATAGTTTGTTCCCCTAGTGAAAGACAGCTTAAATTACTTGTCACTAAGGACCAGGTTAAGTAAATTATATGGAGTATCGCTGATGGCTACACTAATCATATCCGATAAATATACTTCCAAATATTTCTCTTTCCCCTTTCCCTTAGTTCTAAACTTGACTATGTAGTGTGTTTTGACTAATGTGTCAACAATGTTATAGACTGAGAGATTTCATAAAAACATAAACGTTGGGGTTTGACCTCTTAAAATGCTGTCACTTCTGAGTATTTTAGGCTAGTCTGATAGAGCAGTTAAAGATGCAAGTTCTATGAGGATCCTACTAAAATCTCTAACTCTGCAGTGGCCGGTCACAGAAATGAGGTCTTTCTCAACTCAAAGTCAACTTGCCAGATGACTGTGACCATGTGACAGCGAACCCATTAGAGGGCTCAGCCTGGCATACCTTATACAGTTGTAGGTAAAAATACTGGTGATCGATATCTCCAATTCCCATGTCAGACTATCCCCATTCAGGATTTATTTATTGACTTTTCCTTCTAAGTACAGTCCCTTAGGTAAATTACAGTGAACTAAATCTTCCACCAATTCATATATCCCAGATTCTCCTGTGCAGCAGAATTAGAAACACCTGTAACTTAGTAAATTCCACTGGGAACATGCTGCTTTGAGTATAGCCAGCCTAAAGGCCTAAGCTTCTGTGTTTTCTTCTCCTACTGTCTACAGTCTTTGATGTCAGGCAGTGCACCAAGGTCTGCTATAAATACATTAGAAGCATATTTTTGTTGCATTTAATATTCTATAGACTAGATCGGGGCATAAAATGTAAAAAGATGAAATCCTTAGTAGGAGAATTTTTATCTTATAAAAGAGAAAAAGATGGTAAGATAAATATTAAATGTTTTATTGTGTCAATGACAGAAGTGTTAACAGGAAAAGAAAATCACAGAGTGAATTATACCTGCAAATCTATTGAAAAACATTGGATTGTGAATGATTGTAGGAAAGAAGTTTTTCACCTAGTAAGAATTTCCAGCTCTTTTACTTAATTTTTTCCTCACTGCTGAGACAAAATACCTGACACTCAAAATTGGAGCTGGGGGTATTTGGTTTACAGTTCATGGAAGTTTCAGTACATAGCTCCTTGGCTTCAAGGCAGGGATGGCGAACAAACATCTCAGGGAGAAACGTACACAGGCGAGAAGGGTCCCAAGCGAGCCGTTCACGGGCGCACAGAGAAAGAACAGCAACGAGGCGGGAGTGTAGGCCCATCTTCCACCCTTTCGTCTTAGATTAGGATGGCGCCAAAGCAACCACTCACCTGCAATGGTTTGGTGATCACACGCCCTTGACCCCAGAATCCCTCATTCCAGATGCAACCACTTCTGAAGGAGAAAGTCTCACCTCATCCACATGAGGGTTCGGGGTGGGGGGGGGGGGCTAAACAGGAACCATAACACCAGTGGATGGAAGTCACGTCTTCTTAGAGGGATCGCAGCTGTTCACAGTCACTTTTCTTCACATTAGCCCTCAGAAAAAGAGCCCGTTGGGGCCGGAGATTTAGCCCAGTGGTTCCGGCGCTTGCCTCACAAGCGCAAGGTCCTGAGTTTGATCCCTGGTAACTACATACAATGCTGGGCGTGGTGATTCACGCCCACCAACAATCAATACCACATACCACAGTGCTGGGCGTGGTGGCTCACACTTGTAATCCCAGCACTCGGGAGGCAGAGGCAGGATTGCTGAGTTCCAGGCTTGCCTGGGCTACATAGTGAGCTGAAGGCCAGCCTGAACTACAAAGTGAGACCCTGTCTCAAAAAAAAAAAAAAAAAAAAAGGAGGCCGTTACTTTTTAAAATTATTTCTGAGTTGCTTCCCTTAAGCAACACCTAAAACACTTTAAACAATGCAAAATTATGTGCACAACACGTATTTCAAATATTATATGTATTTATGAAATTATTTGAAGAAAAATGACTTTTCCACCATGACTTGTGTGACAAGAATAAATTTATTTTCTCTACAAAATGTGTCATTCCTACTGAGAATGCATTGAGTGGAGAAACAGAAAAACAGACCATATATGCTGGTGTTATAAAAAGAGAGAGCTAGAAAAACAATATGTTATTGTGAGAATATTGGAGTTTTATATTGGAGAGGACTAATGTATTCAGTTGAAAAGAACATGAAGGAAAACTTCAGCAGCCTCATCAAATGGCATATCTTCTTTCTAAACTATGTTTTCACCTCAAGTGATATTTCAAATGTGTCACTTTGTGATTTTCCCATATTCTTGGAGAATGCTTATGAAACACAGTTGCAGGTGGAAAAAAGCAAGGTAATTTCATTTATAATAAATGAAAAGGGGGTTAAGAATATGCCTCATGTTTTATAATTAGGAAAGCTACAGTAGCTTACTATAATTATAGGTGTGTGGATGCTGCCATTTTATGGTTTTTGATTATACCTTTAATATTAAAGTGTTTAACCCTCCCTCATAAATCAAAATTGCTTAAAATTAGGTTCTAATCAAAGGCCAAGAAAGCATTATTTTCCCATTGAATTTTTCTAATTGTTTTAGGAAAAAATTGCCACAAAGACAAAATTTATTTCCTGCTTTAGAAAGCAGTTACCATCACATTCCTATTTTTACTAATGTATATATTATTAGCCTTTTTTTTTTTTTTTGAGACAAGGTCTCGCTTTGTTGTTCAGCCTGAGGCCCAGCTCATTACATAACCCAGGCAAGCCTGGAGCTCAGCAAATGTCCTGCCTCTACCTCCTGAATGCTGGGATTACAGGCGTGAGACACCAGGCCTGGCACTATTAGTTTTCCATGAAAGGCTTCATTATCATTTAAAATCAGTGGGTTCTGTTTTGTTTTGTTTTTCCTTTTTGAGACATGGTCTCGCTTTGTAGTTCAGGCTGCCCCTGAGCTCACTATGGTGCCCAGGCAAGCCGCTGCGAACTCAGCAATCCTCTTGTCCCTGCCTCCCGAGTGCTGGGATTACAGGCGTGAGCCACCACGTCCGGCATTGTGGTATGCGGTGTTGATTGTTGGTGGGCGTGTCTCCACGCCCAGCATTATATGTGGTTACCAGGATCGAACTCAGGACCTTGCGCTTGCGAGGCAGGTGCTGGAACCACTGAGCTAACCCTCCGGCCCTAAAATCAGTGTTTTTAAACTGCCATCAAACTGTGAGGTGATTTAAGTGAGATCTGACTCTCTGTCCTAAGCATATAAATGACAGGCTCTGTCAGGTGGGTCTAGGAATCTCATGAAATAATTATATCATGCTCCCAAAATAGAATATTGGTGTGTCAAGTGAGGAATCCAGAGAAAATGAAGTCATGTTGGGAAAGGAAAATATGCAGAGTTTATAGAAAGCATATTCCAGAAGCATATAACCATATTGACTGATTTTCTAAATGAACATAAACAAGAGAGTATTTAAAAAATCAGCAGAATTTGGAATTACTAAGCAGTTAAGTAATGGGAATAAGAAAAAATGGGAAAAAGCTAAGGGAACATAGAAGTAAAATAATAGATGATAGCTGAATTTTTTCACATTCAAATAGATGTTTATTCAAATAGGCTAATTCTAAACATTAAATCTCTTTTATTATAGTACTAGATAATTAATTGTTATAAAATAGTCCAGTTCAATGTCCAATGTGTATTATTTTATCTAAGGTTACAAGCCTTTCTGGTTTTCCCCAAATTAAAATATTTCTCATAATGTTGGGCTTACAGTCTAAAATCAGTCATTTCCTAAGTCAAAATGAGCAAATCATAGTCAACCTCATTCAACTTGAATATTCTAAAAGCAGTGCAACTATTACAGTACTACTGATAGTATCATTTTTAAAATTTTAATCTTTATTGGTACATTATATATGCACATCATGATCACACACAATACTGAGAATTCATACCAGTATATGACACAATTTAATTATCATTTTCCCATTACCCACCCACCCTACAACCTCCCTGCCCCCTATATACATAAGCTTTGTGTCCCTTTTTTTATCACCATCATATTTTTTCTTCCCCTTGTTATTTACCCTACACCCCATTTCCCTTTCAATGTTTTCTGTTTCACTGTATAAACCATATATTGTAAAGCTCATTTACATCTTCAGTTTAACATATGATGAGAAAAGATACGAAGTCATCATTTTTAGTTCTGCTATTTTCTAGAATTTTCATGCCTCTTTGTAAAACCCACTGTGATTGAGGAGTTAACAAATGCCGCAAGTTGGAATCATAGAAGACTGTCAAGCGACAAGCCGGTAGCTGAGCTCTGTCGCAAGATTCTACATTCAGTGAGTGGTGCCGCAACTTGTGAGGAAATATCGTCTGAGAATATGACTAGGATAGGAGAGTGGCTGTATATTAATAGCAAAATGGATGAAGACTAATCACTAGACATGAGGAGGTCATCAAAAATTTTAAGAAAATCAATACAAGGAAATTATAAAAGGTAGACTCAGGATATAGTTTTTGTTTTTCTTAGGATAAAGTTTTCAGAAAGTAACTAGATTAAGAAACAGAAATAGTGAGAATTGTTGGGGGTCCAGAGGGAGAGGGTCTCCCAGGGAGAAGAATAGACACGTGTCAGCGAGGCACAGGGGACCGAGGCTTCTGCAGCCAAAGCAAAGTTTATTACAATCTGTCACACTTCTATGTGGTTTGAAGCAGGAAATTTACTCAACTTGCTATTTTCATGAGGGGTCTCATTTTACACGAAGCAACTCCAAAGAGCATATGCTAGTTAAGCAGACAGCAAGGGTCAATGGCTGTCACAAACATATGTTGAGAGGGAGGAGGCTGCACTGATTATACTCCTATGGGGAAACGTAGATAATTATCTACAAAGAACAAGAGTCCCTAGGAATGCACACATGCCACTGGGACAGGCTATCTTTAGCCTCTTTCTTATCATGTCTTCCTGATAATGCCAGAGAGGCACACACCAATGTCTCCATCAGAGTCTCTCCTCTTTCTGAGATAATTCTTCCAGAGAATAAGCTCTCTTTTCTGTTATGAGGAAAACAAAATAAAACAGAACAAGTACCATAATATGTAGGAGGGCAGCAGGGCAAACGCAGACTCAGTTTTTTTCTTTGCTCCTTAGCTCTGACATGGTGGAAGTTTGATGTTTATATGAGGCCAGCAGGGGCGTTGGTGGCAATAAGACTGATGAAGTTACGTGAAGCACAGGCAATAATGGATGGAGCAAGTTCCCAGAGGACAGGGAGAGTGATGGGATTTGGAGTACAGATCAACAAATTTATCTTGGAGAAGAAGAAAAGAAACATCGATCTAGACAATGGAAGCAAGCGAGAATACTTGTCGACTCAATTTGTAGGGAGAGCATAACATATCACTTCAGTTGTCAACTTCAAAGTACTGGCTACTCAGGATATTACATTATTTTTTCTTATGACAAAAACATGATGCCAAAAATAAGTTTGGAAAGTAGCATAGAACTCAGATCTGTGATATCACCAAGAAACTACTTTATTTAGTTTAATTTAATCTTAACTGTTAAGCTTGTTTGGAAAAAATTATTTTGGTCATGATTTCTTACAGCTTATAATAGGAGTAACACTTTCCTAAATTTCTTGAATGCTAAAGACAAAAGTGGATTTGGTTGAAAATATGAATTAGTAGAAAGAAGTTACTGAATTATAAAGAAAAATACCTGAAGTGATCATACCATTAAGAAGAGAAATATTTAAGCAATATATATTTTTAGATATCTTCCTTTAAATTCTGTTCTTCCCCCTGTATTGAATTTATTGGTACCTTTTAGGTATACATCGTGGTACTTCATTGAGAATTGTACCTGAATGTGATGTATCTTGATTCTTATTTTTTCAGTAACATTATTTTTCAAGGAAGAAGAATCTTAGCAGTGACTCAACCCTTGAATTTTCTGCAGACTAAATATGTACTTGACATGAAACTTTCTGTCAGCCCTCAGAGCGATGAAGTATTAACTATACTCTATCAACATGAAGGGAGTAGTTAGGAACAGTAAAAGGATAAATGCAAATACCCCGCCTTGAGATATAAGGTTTTGTAAACAAGTATCCTCCAGACACCTGGATCTTTATTAGCTGTCACCTTCAATCTAAATGTGAATTTTGGAAATGAGTGTGATACTGGATGCTGAGGTAGTGACATTCCCGAATTTCAGCAGTGGATAAGTACATGACATTTACATATGTAATAGAGGAAAGAGAACATTAAATGAGGTCTAAATTTAATCCATATAGGCAGAAAGGAGAAAAAGAACAACAGATTCATGCTAAAATACTGTTGAGTGACTCAGGCCTAATAAATCATTGTTTCAGATGTATCCTTTTTTTAACTACTCATTTTCTCTCACATCTTTGGAACATTCCTCGGTCTTATGTACTCAGACCTGGACATTGAGCTCAGCACTGTAATGACCTCCTCAAAATTATCCCATATCAACAGAAATATACCTGGAGAGATGCACAGTGAACTTCTGTGATTGTCAAACTCCTTGTTACCCACTGTGCTATGAACATACTTGCTAAAAATGCTGAATAGGGAACTGTTAGTGTTCAATTATATTTTATCATGAAAGGCAGTAATTAGTTTCTATTTATTTTGATTGAATAAATTATCAAAACAATTAAATTTTGGTAATAAAATATAAGAATAATATATATGGACATATAGATTTTGCCGTAAATATTTAAAGCAACATTTTAAATTACTTCAGTGGTACACACAGTAAAACATATATGAATATATCTATGCATAACCCTGAAAGGTTAATTTTTTTTTTTTTTTTTTTTTGAGACAGGGTCTCGCTTTGTAGTTCAGGCTGGCCCTCAGCTCACTATGGTGCCCAGGCAAGCCGCCGCGAACTCAGCAATCCTCCTGTCTCTGCCTCCCCAGTGCTGGGATTACAGGCGTGAGCCACCACGTCCGGCATTGTGGTATGCGGTGTTGATTGTTGGTGGGCGTGTCTCCACGCCAAGCATTATATGTGGTTACCGGAATCGAACTCAGAACCTTGCGCTTGCGAGGCAGGCGCCGGAACCACTGAGCTAACCCTCCGGCCCTGAAAGGTTAATATTTAACTATAGTATTGAGAACTTATTCACCAATGAACTTCTATGAATGCTATCGTTGAAGTAATGACAACTTCTAATAAATGAAGTCATATATTTAGGAAATCCTTCGAAATTCTGTAGATATAGCTCATATACACATATATGACAACAATGACCTCCCGAAGGTTAGATTGCCTGCCTCAGGAATCAAATCACTTTACAATGGTTTTATGCAACATATTAAATAAAAAACTTCCAAATTCTGAATTGTCACCTGGGCTGAACTGAAAACTGCCTAAACTAGAAATACTTTAAAAGAGAAAAATCCAGATTTCATTTTTCTTGTGGTCATCAAAAAATGGAGAGAAGCTGACTCATTCAATGTATTTTATAATAATTAAACAGGTTAGAAAGCTTCAATTTAAAGGAATTTTATCACTATATAATTTATTACCTATACATTAGAAAAAAAACAATGTTGGATATAAATAACAATGTTGGAAAATAACAATGTTGGACCCAAAAATATTGGATATGTATTTTACTTTAATTGTGGGGATAGTAACAGGGTATTTGTATATGCCAAATTATGCTTTTAAAATGCATTATTATTTGTATATTAATTGAACTTTAATGAAACTGTATATATAGATAGATTGAATAAATTATCAAAACAATTAAATGTTGGTAATAAAATATAAGAATAATATATATTATATATTATATATTATATATATTGTATATAATATATAATATATATTATGCAAATATATATTCTTAAGAACCATTATCTACTATTGATATATTGATGGGAATCAAAAGAATGATATATATAAATACAGATATTAATGTAGAAATATTTTACAGAATGGGCTGACATGATTTCAGAGCTTGGCAAGTCTAAAATCTACAGACTGACAGGTTGAACACTCATGGAAGCAATAATATTGCATCTTTGACGTGAAGACAGCAAGACAGAATTGTCTCCTCCTTGGGACTTCAGATTGGTTGTGAAGCAGTTTTCAAATGACTGCATGAGAGGAGCTGTGCCCCTCGGAGTCACGGTGCCCCAGGTAGCTAGGCATTGTGGCAGGGCTCCGCTGGCACACGAACTGTCAAAATCAGTAACTGAAACTACGGCTGCTCATGTTTAGTAGTAACAGCATCAGGTGTCAAGAAAGTGACTCAATCATATAGATGTGAATGACAAATTTTAAAAAGATTACTCTAAATTAATGAAGATCATCTGGTAAGTAATGTTAATATTAGGAATTGCCTTATTTTGTTCTTTTGATTTAGCCTACTTTTATAATTAGCTAAGCATAGGTAACAATCATCACCATCAATAAATAAGTATGTAGTGTTGGTTTTCAGGAGGATACATGAAAATAGCTATATGGGACCTCGTAGATCTCAGTCAAGGGTGGAGCCTTTTAAAAGTGATGGTGTCATGAGGACATTATGTTCCTCAGTGGACTCACTCATTGATGAACTCATTGCTGAATGAGCCATGAGGAGGTGACCTTGGCTAAAGAGTGGAATCTGCTGACAGTGCCACCTTGAGAGTGTATTTCTCCTGCCTCTTCCCTTCTCTCTCTCCTCCTGCTTGAGTGCAGCGACATTCCTCTGTCAGGTTTCTCTACCCTGCTGTTTTTCCCTGGCTTCTGCCACGCAGTGAACCTGTGGAATCATGAGCCAAAAATGATGTCTCCTTTCCCAAGTTGCCAGTGTCAGATATTTGGTGTCAGACATAAGTGTCTGACTTTATAAGATATAAAGTATCTTTTTATATCTATATCTTTTTATATCTATATCTGTTTTATCTTTCATAAAATATAAAATCAGACATTCTCTTCATTTTGCATTGTCTACTAGTTTTATTTTTAAGGCACCAAGACTAACAATAAAGCTGTTTATTTATGAAAAAAATTCATATGATAAGTATATATTCCAGCTTTTTGATATTTTCCTCATATAAATGTTGAATAGCTACTTCATACAGAAAAGAAAAATGATATGCTAGATTTTTGCTATTAAAAGACTAAATGACACATAAATTACTAAATAAAGATACATATGCTGTAATTGCCTTCAAAAGGTTACATGATATTTATCTACCTTATTTTGAATGCTAACTTTTAAAATAATATCTTAATTAGAATAGTAGAGCTTTAATTTTTATACTAGCAAATATATGTATGCATAAATACACATAAAATTATACCAATAAAGTACAAAATGTTATTATTTAATGTACATTTCAGTACAAACTACATTAGGGAAGAGAAAGTAAAATTATTTTATTGTAACTATAACTACTGATTACCAGTAGAATGTGTCTATCAAAACTAACTTCTCTACAACACCACACTTAATAATGGGGTGTCGTGCTCGCTTCGGCAGCACATATACTAAAATAATGGGGTGTCAATTCTCAGTAGGCAAATACTGATCTCAAATATCCTGATGTATTTGATTGAGTCAAATTGCATGTTAGGTACTATATTTCTGCTATAATCAAGTTCACCACTGGACTTCAAAGAAAAGATAATTGAAGTCATGTTACCTCTTAGTATCATAAATGTATAATCAGGATTTTAAAATATAAGATTTTTTTTTTTTTTGAGACAGGGTCTCGCTTTGTAGTTCAGGCTGGCTCTGAGCTCACTATGTAGCCCAGGCAAACCTTGAACTCAGCAATCCTCCTGTCTCTGCCTCCCGAGTGCTGGGATTACAGGCATGAGCCACCATGCCTGGCACTGTGGTATGTTGTATTGATTGCTGGTGGGCGTGAGTCTCCATGCCCAACATTGTATGTGGTCACCGGGGATCGAACTCAGGACCTTGCGCTTGCGAGGCAGGCACCAGAACCACTGAGCTAACCCTCCGGCCCATAAGCAAATATTTTAAATAAGCATATATGAACATGTGTCAAATGAAATAGAATGCTTGTTATGTGCATTCCCTAAATTTATGAAGTACATAATAAGTCTTCTTAGATTGATTTACTGATTTGAGTGGCAATAAGTTAATAAATAGAAGGGTAGGATCATTCTGTGTAACAACATAATTTCACTAAGGAGTGGGAATCTAGAACTTAATCCAGAATTAACATCGATCATCTTTTTAAGAAACACAGTGTTCTATTCATTTCACCAATCATGTCTGAGAGTCATTCTATCCAAACATTTATGTTCCCACCTTGATGCTCACTATATTTTTGGTGAAATGCTGTCAACATGAACAGTGTTTTTAATTCTCTTTTCAGTATTTCCTTATTACCCTGTGAGGATTCCTCATTCTTTCCTTCTGTTGTTATTTTCTCCTTTTACATCCTTGCTGTACAAGCGCCGCTTCCTTCCCTCGCTCTCCTGCCCTGTTGTGGAATCCGTGACCCTTTTTCTGTTGCCCGTAGGGTCTTGGGAGGTGTTTTCTCTGACCTGCTGTCTTCGGTCCTGGCCTGTGCAATGCGGCTGGTGCTTGTTAGCTATGGCGCAATCTTCTCTTCCTGCCGTTAGACACATTTTAAATAGCTAAGTGAAAGCAAACCTGTGATCGGAATAGCAAAGAGATGATTTGTGAGGAAGGTGCCTACGCACCGCACCAGAAACAGCGCCTCTCTGGTGTCCGCCCTTGGATTATTCGAACGCTCTCCCTGAACCAGCGTCTGTTTTCTGAGCGGCATCACACCAGCAGCATCCTCTGGTGAACTCGGTTCGGCGCTCACGGGCGTGTTCCTCTACGAACCGCGCTCACAATCACCTTTCCCGCCCGGAGTTACAGCATTCAGGCACATTCATCATGCTCTGAAGTGTGGGCTGATTTCTTTGAGAACACAAATTAATCTACTGTGAGCCTTCATTTTCTCGTTTGTATTGAGGAGATGGGATGTGTACTGGGTTAATAAATACGTTTTTATTTCATTTTTCTATTGTAATCATAAATGTCTTGTTATTTCTCTCCTTAAATATTAATTCTATGAAATGCCGGACGTGGTGGCTCACGCCTGTAATCCCAGCACTCGGGAGGCAGAGACAGGAGGACTGCTGAGTTCGTGGCGGCTTGCCTGGGCACCACAGTGAGCTCAGGGCCAGCCTGAACTACAAAGCGAGACCCTGTCTCAAAAAAAGCAAAAAAAAAAAAAAAAAAAAAATTAATTCTATGAAACATCTTCCCATTAAACATCTATTCTTAATATTAATGTAACATTTTACTTTTGAATTTATGAAGATGTATAATTCTGCGGAACAGTGACTAAATTCATGGAGGAATTTTCTGTATGTCAGACATGGTTCAAATTTGTTTACATAATCAAAGGAAATCTTGCATCATTTTGTGCCTGTTTTTCTGTACTCTATCAATAATTTTCTCTATCCTCATTGCCCATGTAAGAAAACTACCTGAAAGGAAAAAAAAAAAAAAAATCCTCACTCGAGTTAAAACCGCTATTAAAGGTTACAGCTACCTAATGTATCTGCCGGCCTGCTCTAGAGCACTGTCTCAAATCCATACAAAACAGTGGTTTTCTTGTTTAGAGCAGCAAAGAAGTCACAAGTCATATGTGTCTGGCAGTCTTTGATGGGAAGCTAATGCATGCAGATCAGTAAGGTATCTGAAAGAGATTTCGAAGGCACTGCTTGACTGACAGTCTGGTTGATAATTAGTAGGCAGATGACTTGGAAGCAAATCACTTACTCTACCAGAATCATTGAGCGCAGGCTTCAACTTGCCAGGAAAGCAGAACATTCATTATGCTGGTGCTAAGACTAAGGAGAGTACATAAATTATTCAGGGTGGGGAGAGACATTAACGTTTTTACAATGCAAAAGAGATGAGTCACAGAATAGAAGCGATCAGAATGTATTAAATATTCTTCCATTTCAGGTGAATAATTTATTTTAGCCTCCCTAGAAGGATAAAGTACAGACATTAGAAGAAAACTAACAGTCAGCCAATCTTGCCTTATTTCTGAGAGTGAGGATGTGTTTAAAAATAGTTTCTGCTACATAGGCTGTGATGAATGTACCACTAATTGAAAGAGTTCCTAAAGATTAATATTTTTAAATGTTTCTGCTAATAATGAATAAGTGGGTGATCGTATACATTCAGGTGCAACTTTTGCCATTTTTCAATGCTTCTGCCTATGTTCATAAATAATAAAGTCAGCTCTCTTTTTCCCACCTGCCCTCGTTTCCATCCTAGATGGGAAGAAGTTCCCCTGTTAGAGCACAATGATGAAGCTTTCCGATGTGTGCAAAAGCCTCCCTGCAGTTAAGGATCCTGTGCAGAACCTTAGAGCAGATGGCACTTGAGGACCTCTCATGTTGTTACACTATTTTATTTGCTGGGGTGACTCCAGTGAGCAGACCCTAAATTTGCATTCTCTCCAGGAAGAAAAGCATGCATTAAAAAAAAAAAATCATAGGGACGGAGGGTTTGCTCAGTGGTTCCGGCGCCTGCCTCGCAAGCGCAAGATCCTGAGTTCGATCCCCGGTAACCACATACAATGCTGGGCTTGGAGACCCACGCCCACCGGCAATCGGCAATCCATACCACGTACCACAGTGCCGGGCGTGGTGGCTCACACCTGTAATCCCAGCACTTGGGAGGCAGAGAAAGAAGGATTGCTGAGTTTGAGGTTTGCCTGGGCTACATAGTGAGCTCAGAGCCAGCCTGAACTACAAAGCAAGACCCTGTCTCAAAAAAAAAAAAAAAAAATCATAGAAGTCTAAATAATCCTTCAGTTTCTTGATAGTTAAATCTGCTGTTAAGAATTTTATAAAATGATAGAACGGTGAATGTGGGATGGTCCTGTCTGGCGAAAGGCTACTCAGAACTGGAGAGTCCTTAAATCTGGCCTGTCTTCATGACTTGTTTTGACCAACAAACTGTAGTGTAACTGACAGTGTGACAGCTCTGGGACAAGATTCAAGGCCACTGTGTTCTGCTGCCTCTTGGAATTCTGTTCACAAAGTACAAATGAGTAGAATGGACCATTTTGCAAGAAAAGACACCCACAGAAAAATTCAGGTAAACCCAAGAGACCCCTGTGCAAATATCCTAATTGAATTTGCAGCAAAGCAATCCACAGAAATATAAGCAAACCCAGTCTAGGTCACTAAAACTGCTTGTCTGAGCTAGAGCTGATATGCACATGTAAGGGAGCCCAGCCCAGGCCAGGAGGCAGGTTCGGTTTTAATACCCCAACGTGTGAGTTTGAGTATACACATTCTTGCGTATGCATGAGTCTCTGTGTTTGTTTTACGCCATCTTTAACACCATAGGTACACCATGATTCTCAGGGGTGTATTGTCTGTGAAAGGCCACTGATTTTCTCACTCAGAGGCCATCAAATGCTACAGATTTTGTGATGGCTTCCTTACTTCCCTTTCATATATATAGAATAAGAAAAATCAGAAAAAAAAAACAGAGCAATTCTTCAATAAAACAATTTTTCAATAAAACAATTTTTGAAAAATTGAAAAATAAACAATACAACAAATTGCAGTCTACTACTATACATACTGTTTTTATTAGTCATAAATCTAGGTGATGTGTAGTGGAAGAACCCTTTGAAATGTGAGATTACCTTGAGAAATGTGAAAGACAACAAAAATGTAACTGACTCGAGCTCATCAGGTCACTGAGCACAACAGCTCTCTGTGCCTGGTCTGTTTTGTCTCTTCTCCTGACTCAAGTGACTGTGTCCTCGGGCCCTGCTCAAGGAATTTGGGGGTTATGCCTTATGTTTTTGTTTCCTACTCAATTGTTTCCAAAATGGGAATATACTCTGCTCAATTCACAACTGAAAATGAAACTTGCAGGTCAAACACCCTGAATCTCCCCACAACCCCTGTTTATGTTATGTATACACCAAGCTAATATTGTACTCTCATTAGGAATGTTTTCATCCATCCCTGAAAACTCAGTCAGATGTTTAACTATGTCCTGAAATACATAACGTCAGAATTTCCCTGGGGCTGGAGGGTTAGCTCAGTGGTTCTGGCGCCTGCCTTGCAAGTGCAAGGTCCTGAGTTCGATCCCTGGTAACCACATATAATGCTGGATGTGGAGACACGCCCACCAACAATCAACCCTGCATACCACAATGCCGGGCATGGTGGCTCACGCCTATAATCCCAGCACTCGGGAGGGGAGGCAGAGACAGGAGGATTGCTGAGTTAAAAGGTTGCCTAGGCTACATAGTGAGCTCAGGACCAGCCTGAACTACAAAGGGAGACCCTGTCTCAAAAATAAATAAATAAAAAATTAAAAAAAAGTTAAAGAATTAATATTTGGTGATGGGAAAGTTTATCAGAGAAGGAAAAACTGGTTTGTATAATAATTTACCTTTCTCTTGGAATTGTTAAGATGAATATCCATGTGTCATCCTTCAAAGAAGAATGGCAGAGATGATGGAATGAAAGTTAAAAAAAAAGTATTTTCCTTCTTGTGAGAAAAATTTCATATAGTCTATACACACATAGTTAAGAAAGATATACTTTTTACTGTTGATCATTTATAGTCATTGAGTAGATTTTCTTTATACATTTTAAAGTACATGTATCTTTCATAAACATTTTCTAGAATGTTCTTATATTTGTATTATTGCTAGTTTCACACAGTTGTGCTGTATATTTTTCTTAAAGTATGTTTTAAAACTTGTCATTTGTTATAATTCTTTAGAATCTATAAAGAATATAATTTTGATCTTGCATCTATAATACAGCTAAAGTTCATTTTATGTGTAAGTAAAATCTAGTTTCATTTTACTTTCCTTACAGATAATTTTGTACCTGACATGCACATTTCTCACACACACACACACACACACACACACACACACACACACACACGTATGTATGTTAAATCTCTATACACAATTCCAAGCTCCTCCGCATCTAGGAAAGATGAGTATTTTTTTTTGCATTGATAGAATTTTTTCAAAATAAATGTGCATCAACTGTAGATCTAGAGATTTTCTTTACTCCCTGTAGATAGATGGAAAAGCCATGCTAGAAGTTCTCCTCAGCATGTTGACAGAGCTTCAAGAAAAAAGGACTCGGGATCCTTGAATAATTGAAGACTTTGAACAATTGGTTCCTACCCTAAACTGAGCCAACACATCATTCATAGGTGTGAATGAGAAATAAGCCTCTATTGTATTAAATTATTAAGCTTTTGGGGTTGTTTATATTTGCTTTAAAATACAGACAATAATATATACAAATTATGTATTCAAGAGAAAGAAGAAAGCATTAAGATTGAATGATTGTGTAATGAATGATAATGTAAGTTCTGTCAGATGTTAGAGATAGAATTTCATGTAACTCAACAAAAACGATTTACATAAATTCTTCCCTGTTTTAAGTCAAAAATCATTTTATTTGCTTTGGACGTGATGGCTGTGAGAAAATTGAGTCAAAAATTGAGAATGTCAGCATAACTAGGATTTCAATAATAATTCCCTGATATACAAATTGGAAAAGTAATCTAATTTTATAATAGTATAAAATAATAAAATATTTAGGAATGCACTTAACCAAAGAAATAAAATACTAATGCATCAGAAACTAAAATATTAGTGAAATAAAGCAGGTGCAAGAAAATGCAAGGAAGCTTGTGCCCGCAGAATGGAATAAATAATAACTTTACAAGTCCACATTACCTCACACAATCTACAAATTCAGTGCAATGCCTTTCAAAATTTGAGTGGCATTGTATACAAAAATAAAATGAAAGAGAACATCTTCAATTCATATGGTACCAGAAACGAACACAAATGGTCTAATCAATCTTGTGAAACTGGAACACAGCTAAGAGCAGCACAGACTTGATTTATATTACAAAGCTACAATAATCAAAATTGCATTGTGCTGACATAAAGACATTCACAAAGGCCAATAGAGATAAATCAATGCACATCAAGAACCGTCAACTGACCTTCAGCAATAGCTCAGAGAACAAATAATGGCAAAAGGAAAGTCTTTTAAACAAACAGTATAAGGATATCCACATGAAGAAGAATGAAACTGAACTGGTTTCTGACATCATACACAAAACTAAACTGAAATAGCTTAAAGAAAACATATAACACGTGATACTAAAACTATTTAGAGAAAACATAGGAGCAAAAATTCATGGCATTAATGTTGGCAATGATTTCATGATCGTGATGCCAAAGTTTAGGAATCAATGCAAAAAAATGAAGGAGTGGAACTGTGCCAAAGTGAAAAGCATTTGCACAGCGTAAGAAAGATCAACAGAATGAAAAGGTAAACTACAGAATAAAGGAAAATACATGCAGGCCAGATGCATATTTGATAAAGATTACATTCTAAAATGTGTAAGGGACACAACTCAATAGCAATAATATGTAACCTGATTAATAAAAACTAAGGACCAAAAGGACACCTCTCTGAAAAAGACATATAATGATTACTCTCTCTCTCTCTCTCTCTCTCTATATATATATATATATATATATATAATATATATATAAAATATATTATATATATATATGTTCAATGCCACCATTTATTAGGAAAATAAAAGTTAGAATCAGAAATTACACATGTTTTAAGACTGCCTTATTAAAAAATATGAATAAGAAGTCAACCAGTTTCATGGAGGATGTCTAGAATATAAAAGTTCTTTAAAACTTTAAGAATACAACTATATATGATCCAGAATCCCTCTTCTATGTATTAATCCTGAGAATTTAAATGGAGAAAATAAAGTGACATTAATAGGGCCAGAGATTTAGCTCAGTGGTTCTGGCACCTGCCTTGCAAACTCAAGGTCCCTGGTAACCATATACCACAGTGCTGGGCATGATGGCTCACGCCTGTCTTCCCAGCACTCGGGAGGCTGAGGCAGGAGGATTGCTGAGTTCGAGGCTTGCCTGGGCTACATAGTGAGCTCAGGGCCACCCTGAACTACAAAGTGAGACTCTGTCTCAAAAAAAAAAAATTTAAAAAGTAACATTAATAGCATCAAGTTTCTTTGCTCTTGCAGCAATGTTCACAATGCTCAATATGTGAAAACTTCATGCAAATCTATCTAAGTGAAATAGGTGTATCTTAGCAAATAGCATAAAGTTTTCATTGTGCAAAATGTGTGGGGATCTTTACAGTTTTTCTTACATGAAAAACTGACAGATTTATATTAGAATCATTTTGAGAATATAAATAATTTCTTATACAGGCAATTATTGTACACAAATTCATCAAGAATCAGGGATAACCTAAGTAATTTGTAACTAGGGGTTGTATTGTATGTGTTCATTCTTAGACTAAAATATGCAAGATTATTACTATCACAAAGTAAGGACATTATCTTGACTTCTCTTAAATCGTTACAGAATGTGTGTGTGTGTGTGTGTGTGTGTGTGTGTGTGTGTGTGTGTGTGTGTGTGGAAACTGATGCAGGGTTTGCAGGGAAGGCTACATGAGGTACCGTGACAAAATTGCTGTTTTATTATGCTTGGAAGAATTTTAACACTAAAACATACACATAAATTCTAAGAAATGTAATGAAAGTCTATATTTAATTTTGTAACAGATATCCTAAATTATACTTTATTGTAGTTGTTCAATAAGTGCATGTGTACTTTATTGTAGTTGTTCAATAAGTGTATGTGTGTGTGTGTGTGTGTGTGTGTGTGTGTATTTTAGACAGTCTCACTTTGTAGTTTGGGCTGGCCTTGAGCTCACTAGGTAGCCCAGGCAAGCCTCGAACTCAGCAATCCTCCTGCCTCTGCCTCCCGAGTGCTGGGATTACACGCATGAGCCACCATGCTCTGCACTGTGGTATGTGGTACAGATTGCTGGTGGGCATGAGTCACCATGCCCGGTATTGTTGTATGTGGTTACTGGGATCGAACCAGGGACCTTGCACTTGCTAGGCAGCACTGGAACCACTGAACTAAACTTCTGGCCTTCAGTAAGTATATTGTACTTTATATTGTATTTTTGACTATTTGAACACAAAATATTTTATAATCAAATAATATTCCAGAACCTGTTTATAAAACAAATCACATTAGCATTGTAGGAAACCTCGTAAGTTTTTTTTTATGTCTGTACATGGTTGTACCTAATGTGTTTTGTGTGTGTGTGTCTATAGTTAAGCCTTAAAGATAAGCCTAACTGTAAATAGAAGTTTAAGCTTCCATGCCAAAATCATTACTCTAAATGAGGTGATTTGAACTCTAGAATTGATTGTTATCTACTTTACATTTGAGAACCAATGTTATCAGACTGAGATTAATATAAAAAAACAACAAAATAGAAAAATGTGTCAGTTCTAGTATATGTTCTGGTTTTCAAATTTTGAAATAGAAAATAATTATGGACAAAATAAATTGGCCAGAGCCCTTGACTACTGCCCTGAATGATCTTGAAACCTCTAGACACAATTGACTTTTCTTGGCATTTGTGGAAGCATTATTTCTACCTTACTAGTCAGAGAACCAACCTTATTATTGACTTCAAGTACTTCTTGAACTTTAAGTTGCTCAAACTTGTTTGCACTACATGAAAGATATTTAGAAGTGTAATATGATTAAGCAGCTCTCTTATACATTTTTCTTTTTGATAAATGCGACATATTAAGGTTGTACTTAATAAACAGAAAAGTAAATTATAAAGAGTGATAATCGACAGGAAGATGAGTTATTAGAATTTCACTATAATTAATAAGCTTTCTCAAATCATTTAATATTTCATTTTTCATATACTGATTGCCTAAAAATATTCAAAAATTTTCCATATACTCAATTAAACATGAATAAAGTAAATGAAAATCATTTTTGGATCCTTAGAGCTTCATTACTTACAGATCTAAAGCTCAGCTCAAATTCTCCTGGACAATCTAAGGAGTCATCCCTTAGTCAAAACTAGTATTCTTTGCTGTTTATTCAACCCTAAATTAATTTAATGGAGAAATCAAAGTCATGAAATTAAGGATATGAAGCTCTCACTTTCCTACAAGAAAATTTGCGATACTGAACTTGTATTCAAATGAACTACATGCATAATATAAATTAACTGAGAAGCATTGTTTTAAAATAAAATCAGAAAATATGTGAACAATGATACATACTACAACAAATTATTGAAAAATAATGAGCTAATGGAAATAGATAATGGAATATAGGATGGTAACAGGAAAAGAAGTATCGGGGAGAAGTACTTTAACTAAAGCAGCACCCCCCCAAAAAACCCTGCATAATTCTTTGGTGATGTAAGATTTTGGTGACATGTTTTATTTTATTGATGAAAATGTCAGTTTTGTTATATGTTAGCTGATGGTGCTTATATATAAAGCCCTGAATATTTCTTTTATCCCAAAAGGAAAATATTCTAGTACTTTAAAATAATTAATTTGTCTAAACAGATCAAGATGCCATGAGTGACAGTGTTTAAAACAGTGAGGAATAACTTTAATGCATGACATATGAGAAATTCTCATAAAACCAAAATGCTTTCAGTCAGTGTGAACTATTTTTTTCCTAGTAACAAAAGATTTTCTATAAAATTATTTTCAAGTCATTTCTACAATAAAGCAAGGATACAACATCTTTCAAGTCTGGTCCAGTATTTCATTGTGTTAGGTATTCCAAATACCAATAAATATGTCCCCAGTACTGAAAGGATTACCTTGGTATAAAATGATTACTTAGTGTAAAGTGTTCCTGTCATCTATAGCGAAGATAATATGCTCAATTTTAGTATATGTGCTGCCGAAGCGAGCACAGATAGTATGCTCAAATTTCACCTTCCCTAACTCAGAGATTATTTTGGAAAATCTTTATTTCTTCTCAAAAGCCAGTGCAATATTCGATTTTTTAAATCAAGCAATTGCAAATGTTTTTATGAGAAATAATACTTAAGGTAAGACAAAAATTTAAAAATATACTTTTATGTAATATTAATCAAATTCACCCATAGTTTTTATTTGTGATAAATTTTAATATTTTGGCCTGTTAGAAAATTATCTAGGATAAGATAAACGTAGCTAATTGAGTCAAACAAAGAGGTTTAGAAAAAAAAACCTGAGCAAAAATTACAAACAAGTACTTAAGTTATAAAAGTAACCATAAAGAGAAGCAACCAAAGAAAAAATTGACATTTTGAAATCAGTAGCAAAAAAATACATCTCTGGAGAGATACATAAAAAATAGAAAACTGACCAGGACTATGTATAGATTCAAATATTGTTAAAAGACAAAGACAGAGCATGAGGAAGTTAGTGATAAAGGAGAGGAAAATATAGTGCTGGGAGACAGCTCTTTGCAAAAACTGGCACAGCAACCAAAGAAAATCTAAATTGATTGTTAAATCACAACATTTCAGGGAACTCACAAAATGAAATGAAATATAAAACAAAGCTCATATTCTTATACTGTGTTTTTTGGGATAAAATTTAGAAAGCCATTCTTATTTTAGATGTAATAATTCAGCCAATGAAAATTAGAAATAACTTTTCTCAATCTATGTGGTTTATGCTTTAATAACATTCAAAGTTTGCAAAATGCTTCTTGATACTCAAAGCAGGTGAGGGTTCTCAAGAAAGATCGTTTCAAAAGGAAAGCCAGATGAGGTGATGCAGCCATGCAAACCCAGCCCTGGGGAGGCTGAGGCAG